>NDXZ01046004.1:0-16319 GCA_003055125.1 Paykullia maculata
TTTGCTGCATTAAACATATTTGGTCAATATTGGGTACCACATAGTTTTATTTAATGGAAGATTTTGCTGCTGAGCAGTGTAATTGTTGTTAATTTGTATATACAATGTTATAAAAAAAATACAAATTAGCTAAACAAAACTTTAATAAATATTGAAAAGTGCGCTTACGCAGTAGCGGGTTAAAAGCTAGTTGTATATAAAAATATATACAAATATTTAGAAATATAGTTTTATAACAAATCAATCATTTTTATTTGACTTTAACAGCTCAAAAGGAATTTTGCACGTAAAAATATGTTGTTCAATTTTCTAAAAATTTTTGTGTTCTTGCTGACACAGGTCAATCAAATTTGTTGCTATTTTTGGTGTAATTGCATTTCGGTAAGGATTGTCCTTTAAACAATTTATATATGTGACCCGGCCTATGAAAAGGTGGCTTATGACTCAAAAAAAATTGTTCCACTTTTTTTTTGGTTTCGATAGTTTTTGAGACGCTCTTTCACGTGGTGAAAACTAGAAAGTCCTAACTTGCTTAGAAGTGTACTAAAAATGTAGAGAAAGAAGAGCACAAATGAAAGAAAAGAAGAATTTTCTGTTCTGTTGTGCTGTTTCTCGCAATTTCTTTTTTGAGTCATAAGCCACCTTTTCATAGGCCGGGTCACATATAATGTTTGACAAGTTAAGATATCAAGAGGGAAGAAAGAATGAATGAACTTTTGTTGTTATAAAAGAAAAAGGTGATGTAATATGGTTACCGTATGTAATTGCACCATGTTGCTGTTATCAATTAAAACAAGTAAAAGCGCTATATTTGGCTGGGCCTAATCTTATATACCCTTTACCACGTGTGGCCCATTTGAGCAAATGGTCCAATTTTTTTTCAAATATATCTTTAGTTTATCTCAAAGCTGCAAAACAATAATTTTTTTGTGTAAAAAAAGACAGTCGTCTGCCGGTTATTTCAATACCCATTTTCTCGAATATTTTTCTAAAAGTTTGATACCACATACAACCCTGGGTGATATATGGGAGCTACGAAAATTTGATTTCAATCAACACACAGACATGGCTATCCAGAGGGATCTAGATTATATATACTTTATAGTGTCGCACATGAATATTGTAGAAATTACAAACGGAATGATAAACCTATATATACCCTTGCCACATGTGTAAATGGTATACAAATTTTAGTTAATGAAAAATTTATTTAATATATTTTTCAAGCAATAACGCACTTAATTGTTAAATGCTAAACAATAATAATTATAAATAAGCTGTTTAACAGATGGTGATTGACAAGTTTAAAGAGTAAAGGTGCTACAGAGTTTGCTGGCTAATCAACAACAATATTTATATAACTTTTTCACACCCTAGTAAAAACATTTTTTTTTTTTTTTTGGAAACAGCTAACATAATATGTTATTTTTAGAGGTTGTAGGTAATCATATACACATATGTATATAATATGTGCAAAGTAAATAATTCCTGAAATTAGATCCCTGTTTATTAACTTACGCTTTCAATTAAAGAGTTTTGTCAGTTTAGTTGAAATGCCTTTAAAGCATTTTAGCTGGTTTTGATAGAAAACGAAATTTTTTCGACATAAAAACAAAAAAGTAAAACTTTAGTTATTCTTGGAAAAAAAATATACGAAACAAAAACATCTGTATAAAAAAAAACACTAATTTCAAGCGACACAAACGCTGCCCACACCTTTAACATTTATAAAAAAAAAACAACAAAAAACGTAGAAAACATAACAAATGAAGAAACATGAGCCTTTAAAGCAATTAACACGACTTTTTTGTTGCAGCAAATTCTTCCAGCACCACCGCACTGTGGTCCCAAATCAATTTTTTTTTGGCAGAAATTCTAAAAAAGTATATATTTTCTTAATGGCAACACTCCAAGCAATCAAGAGAATAAAATAAAAAATATTAGGTGGCAACACTGGCAGCCTGTCAAGCTTTCAAGGTTTAATGTTTTACCACGTGAATTTGAATCGGGTTCAAAATAGTATTACAATTATATTTAAAACAAAGTGTGCAAAAGAAAATAATAAAGAGACATATAATGGAAATTGAAGTCCAATGTAAGTAGTTAAAACGCATTATTCCAATTTTTTATTTATTGTGACCCTGTCTTTATTCTTGACTCTTGTGATTATGTGGTTTTCAGTCAATATAACATATATGTTTTGTATACTAAAAGTTGTATTTGGGCATAAACTTGCATAAAGGTTCAAATGTGAATGTGTTTTTCAAAGTGTGTATTATATGTGAAAATTTAAATCTCGCCAGCATTTTTCAGCAAACTCGCACAATTGTCATTTTATTTTAGCTGAATTTTCGATTAGCCGTAGCGAAATGATTTTGTTTTGGCAAACAAACGGGCGCAAAGATGATGCAGTAACAGATTGGATACTTCAAAGAATTAATAAAAATAAAAAAAATAATAATAATAAAAAAAAAAAATTTTTTAATTTTTATTATCTTTATATGCCATTATTTATAATTGTGCAATAAATTTAAAGCTCTAACAATAGTTATCGAATTTATGCCAAAAAAAAATTGATTTGGGACCACTGTGCACCGGAACAATGGTAGTTTTTCACCTGCCGCCACATTCCAAACAAAATAAAATTTGGCCATGGGGCTTTAGTTGCAAGAAACAAAATAAGTTTAACGCTGTTTTTACATATGCCAAATTTGCCAAAAAAAATTGATTTGGGACCACTGTGCACCGGAACAATGGTAGTTTTTCACCTACCGCCACATTCCAAACAAAATAAAATTTGGCCATGGGGCTTTAGTTGCAAGAAACAAAATAAGTTTAACGCTGTTTTTACATATAAAAATTTTAAACAGTTTTACAATTGATTGTTTAACAAAATTTTAGATTATTGTACGGTGTTCAGACATACACGTTTATTGAGATTATCGCTCAATATTCCATACAAAATTTTAATTTAGTTATTGTTCAATAAATACGAAATTGTTTTAAATATTGAGTAAAACTTGAAATGCAACACTATTTTCAAGTGTGTTTAGTGAGCAAAACCATCTACAATGACAAAAATGTCAAAAAATATAAAATATAAAAAATTCGTTAAAAACAAATTTTTTGAAATTAAATCTAATTTTTTTTTCTTTTTCTTATTAAACCAACTTTGGAATCAAAACTCGTTCGTACTAACCGCTACAACAGCTCGGCGTTACTATTATATAAAAGCAATTTCTTTTTAAAAGAGGAATTTATTTCCATTTTTCAAAACAAATTTTCACGACCAAAAATAAAAACAAATTTTATTTTCCAGCTGTCAAATGCTTATTGAGTTAGCTAAATTCTGTATATCTGAACACTAAAATAATTTTGTCAATAAACCGAATATTGACTCAATTAAGAATGTATGTCTAAACACTGTATTAGATTAAAAAAAAACTTTTATAAAATTTGTAATATTTTTTGTTTTTAAATTTTGACTTTGATACTGCGCTTTTTTTCATTCCATAATTTAACGATTCAATTTTAGCAACAAAGTACTATCTATCACTTGTAAAATACTAATCGATTGGCACAAACAAAAAAATATATTCTGACAAACCACTTTTCCGACAAGCCTTACCTCTAGGCTATGGGGGTGGATCTTTTCTTATTTAAAGTCAATAGAATAGAGATTTTAGTTTTATGGCAATTATGCAAATAAAAACAAATAAATTTTAATGAAGAAAATTTAATTTTCAAACAATTTACTGGTTGTTTATCACAACCTTGAAGTCTACACATTTAAAATAATAAATTAAACTCACCATTTATGTTCGCACGATGACTTCAGGCCTGTAGTCAGGATCGTGGAGCTTAACTATACATATGTAAATTATTATTATGTACGTAGTAACATTCGATTAATGTATAATTTAAAATGATAATATCTTCACACAACAACTCAAATGACTTGATTCGCCCTTTTGAATTTCTTACGCGTATTAACCTGTTTAGGCTACACATTCCTAATTCGATTTGGTATTTAATTGTTATTTTTCTTAGAAAACATATTTTATTATTTTATAATTTAAAAAAAAAAACCGGAGTTGTGGGCTTTCAATTTTAAAATAAAATAATAACAAAATTTTGTGTTAGTTATCGTTTTGCTTTAATTTAAGTTTTTAATTTCAAAAATGTTTTTATACCCTTCACCTAAGGTGATAAGGGTATATATAAGTTTGTCATTCCGTTTGTAATTTATACAATATTCATTTGCGACCCCATAAAGTATATATATTCTGAATCCTTATAGATAGGAAAGTCAATTTAGCCACGTTCGTCTATCCGTCTGTCCGTGTGTGTGTTGAAATCAAGTTTTCGTAGCTCCCCGATGTCGTACGGACACGTTATTGGTATCAGACGATCAGAAATTATCCCGAGGTTCTTGCTATTGAAAATCCGACAATTAACGAGATAAAGGCAAAGAAACTTTTTTATACACAAAAATGTTTATATTTGTGTGTGCGACATGCTTTGTGAGAAATTTCCAAAAAAAAATTGAGATATAAACAAACAAAAATTTTTTTGAGACATATAGGCAAAAAAAAAATTTTTTTTTACGGAAATACACGCAGTGAGGGTTTATAAGATTTGGCACAGTCAAATAAAGCGCTCTTACTTGTTTTGGTTAAGTTTAATTTTGTTTTTACTTTCTATTTTCATTTAATCTTTCTTTATAATTTACAATAAGTATTAAAATCTTAACATAAAATACTAACCCCCATATTTATAAAAAAATTTTAAACATATTGAAGGTTTATTGAACGAAATTTTCATACAAAATTTGGTCAATAAACCTTCAATAAGTTTAAAATTTTTTTATAAATATGGGGGTTAGTATTTTAGGTTAAGATTTTAACAATTGTTTATAAATTGGGGGAAAACTTTAAAAAATACCAACTTTAAGTGATCAATTCAAAGTGATCAAGTCAATTCAAAAGTACTGATTCTTCTAAGACGCCTATGGCTTTCAAATAAAAATAAATCCCTTGCAAGTAGATTGCGGTAAAATGAAATTTTCATACTTTAGTTGGTGCATGAGTTTTTGTTTTCCTCTCTGATTGTAGCAACATTAAGATCCCTATGGTTGTTATTATTTCTGATGAAACATGAAACACAAGATATAATTCGTAAGATTTTTGATTGTCTTCTTTGTACTTTCTCAATGTTAGATAAGGAGGCTGGATGCCATATAGCCAAATTGGTTTTATAATTGCTTGGTACAGAAGATAAGGCTCTATGCTCCTTATAGATCAATGGGAAAATATCGCACACCCAGTTCAAAAGTGACACAACTCAAAATTTTCATTTTTCGAGTTTATATGCTTAAACTATGCACAATACACTTGTTTATCTATAAGAAAAATATCAGTGTATTTTTTTGTTGTTAACTGTTGCTAAAAAAAACAGTTATGTCTTTCTTTATGTTTCAGCTGGTATAAAGTTGCAATTCATAAAATTGACTTATTTTTAGTTGTGTCAGGAAATATAATGGTAATAGATCCCTACGCTAAGTGCTAGATAGTTTTAACTCGAATTTAATGGTCCAACGTTTTTGTTTTTAACTATTTTTATTTACATTTTATTGTTTGTTGTTAGATTTCAAGCTGTCTATATGCTGCATTTCACTGATTGCTTATACCAGATCATCAGTAGACTTTGAAATTTATTTTTTTAAAAAATTCAAAAATGTTGTATGTATGTATGTATGTAAAATCCAAAAAACATTCAAAAATTTCCTCAAGAAACCAACAAACGATTTTTCATATGAATGTGTTTTGTTTTTCTTTTTCCCCTATACAATTGGCTAGCCTTTGAAAAATCATTTGTTGGTTTTTTGAGGAAATTTTTAAATGTTTTTTGGATTTATCAGAATTCTCATTCAATATATTTGAATTCTGGTATACACATACATACAACATTTTTGAATTTTTTCAAGAAATAAATTTCAAAGTCTGCTGATGATCTGGTCTAAGCAACCAGTGAAATGCAGCATACAGTCAGCTTGAAATCAAGGCGAATTAATATACTAGGTGGAGTCAGCCGATCAGCTGTTTATGGTTGTTTATGTTTAAAATTGTCAAAATTTGTTTATATTTAAAATTTTTCTTGCAAACAACGGCTTTTCAAACATTAATAATTTAAAAAAATCGTGTTGTTTTAAAAGTACAAGAACTTTTAAACTGATTTTTAAGGTAAAATTTATAAAAAAAAAAGTCGAAGAGCGTAGTCATTGCTGTGGCACGACTTTACAAAACGAAGGTTTGGGCTACAAAGACCTAGATGAGCTACTTTCAAATCCATAAAACAGCCAGAAGATTACAAAAAGAATACCTGGCAAATGAGTGATGA
Organism: Paykullia maculata; assembly: GCA_003055125.1. NCBI lineage: Eukaryota > Metazoa > Arthropoda > Insecta > Diptera > Rhinophoridae > Paykullia > Paykullia maculata. The sequence continues at coordinate 6,400 of NDXZ01046004.1, forward strand.
ACAAAAACAAAAAACTGCGTTTAGTCTTAAAGATGAAGGAAATGGGTGTTACAAATAAAAGCAATATGGTAAAGCTGAAGAATGTTATCGCACCTCTGTGGAACTGCTGGAACAGTTAATGCTAAAGTGATATATACAAATCTAATAAAAAATAGAATAGAACAATTTGGCCAAACTTAAAGTTCCTGTTTTATTTAACTATGCTCAATGTCGCCTCTTGTCACAAGACTATTATGCCGTTATCGAACATTGCAATGATGTTTTACAATTGGACGCAAATAATGTAAAAGCCTTGTTTCGTAAAGCCAAATCAAATTTTTAACAAAGAACTAGAAGCTATTGAGAAAGTACTACATAAACGCAATCTTGAAGATAAGAAACGTTTACCGGCACTTTTATAAGAATTATTATTTAGTTTATTTGTCTATTATATTGTTGTTACTAGTCCATTATATTAAAAAAAAGCGTCTATAGTTTTTTTTAATAAATGTATATAATCACAGATAACAAATTATATATTATTTGAAGGATCCTAATGTTATAAACACATAACGACAGCAGGATTCAGACTACACGACTACAAATACTGTTGGCTATAAACGTCTTCGTAAAGAAGACTTTCTGATTTTCTGGTCTTTGCAGTTGAATTTATTTTTAGTAGTTTTATTTTGATTTTGTTTACTACTGTCGTTATCATAAAATGTTATCTTTTTATCTTGAAATGCAGTAATAAATGGTTTAGTATTTTGTTTAGCCGCCAAAGAAGGATGTAGATTTTTCTTTTCGCTAATATTTGCAGATTTTTTATGTCTAAGATCCTGTACTTGTTTTTAGATCATTCCATTTGTTGTGAGAACATTTTTTTCCATCATTTGTATGTCTATTATTCCATTTATGTTGCACCAATCCGTCACCACTATTTCGTATATTATTTTGAGTAAAGTCTCTTTGATTTCTATTGTGGTATAATTAACGATGATCTTTAAAGTTGACAAAACCTCCACTTAACAAAGTCCGGTTGTTGAAAAATTAGTTTTCTTCCAACCATTCTCTGCCGTGTTTGCTTGATTCCATTAACATTTGTTTCCGTTCAGGTGTAATTCCGTTTTAAATGTTGTAACTAAACCTTGTATAACTTTATTCATACACATCAAGGCCACTCCCAACTCCTCGGGTGTATACAGCCATTGGTTAAAACAGCAGGTGCCGGTTTATCCAAGAGCAGTACCTTTTTCACATCTTTTCTTTAAAATTTCTTGATTTATTTTAATTTATTTGTTATTTTTATGAATTCGCCGTAGTGTTTTAGACAGCAGATTTTGACACTTTCAAATCTAAAAGAAACAACAAATTACCTGTTGTTTTTGTATTGTTGTATTTCTTGTAGAATTGCCATTACCTGGTAAATGAATTTGCCTTGCTTGAAATCTAACATCAAACAATAAAATTTAAACAGTTATGTCAATACGACAAATAAATATTTTCTTGCTATTTTTATTTACGTCAAAAACAGTTTAATTCGATTTCTGAAAAATTAAAAATTTTGAGTTGGGTCACTTTTGAACTTGGTGTGCGATATATATTGGTACAGAAGATCCTTTAAGTCTAGTTTTAGGGATGACCGTGGACCAATTATCCAGTGAAGCAGTGGGTAGTGTTTAATTTGATTTGAGTAGTTTTTGATGCGGTATGATGGTCATATGCAAGACGCCGGTCAAGGAGAATTCCAAGGTGCCGCACATGTTTCTGTTCTGCTATTCTAACATTATTTATGTTCTTTTTATTGGAAGACAAGTTCCCTTTCTTAACGTAAACGTTATGAGGGCGCACTTTGTGGCATTTACCTGTATCTTCTACTTTTCCAGTCATCTCTCCAACTCATTATTGTGAGTCTGCAGTTGTAAGGATGCAATTATTGAATGTTTATGAAAACTCACAAATGCTGTGTCATCCGCGAAGGTTGATGTTTAGGTCACTTGACTTGTGGGCATATCTGTAGTAAATAAAAGATATAGGAACAGGTCAAGAATACTTCCCTGTGGTACGCCAGCGTTAATTTGTTTTCGGGTCAAAATAATATTTTTAGACTTGATCTGAAAAGATCTGTTAGTGATGTTGCTTTTTAGTAATTTATGTGCATTATCGGGTAATAGTCATGTGTTTTTGAATATTAGTCCATCATGCCAGACTTTATCGAACGCCTGTAAAATGTCTATAAAAACTGCTTATTCTCGAAAGCTTTACGAATGAGGTTTGTTATTCTATGTACTTGTTAAATATTACTGTTTTTTTTTCCTAACCGAATTGATGGTTGGGAATAACGACATAAGCATCAATATGTGTTACTATATTTTCAAGAGACTTTTTTTTAAATAATTTTGAGAGAATTTATTTTTTTTATTATTTTTTTTATATCGGAAGAGGTCTGATTTATTGGCAGCAAACTTTTTGGACGATAAAAAGTCACTTGAGACACATCTTTTTCGGATTTGGGTATCATAACTATTTCTGACAGTTTCCATGATAATGGGAAAAAACCAACTTTTAGCATAGAGTTAAAAATAAGCAAAATAGAGGTGATTTTGTCGTGACCAGGAGCTTTACCTGCTATGAGACCATTAATTGCTGTCATCACTGTAGGAAACCAGCGTTTTTTTGGGCGCTGCACTACATCATTTATAAAAATGTGTAGGTAAAATACAGGTGTAGGCTTGGATACTCTGATGGCGTCGATCATAATATTTGTAAATTTATTTGAATTTATTTTCTCTTTTATTTTGATTTTCTTTCTTTTTCAACTTTGTTTACTTTTTCATAATTTTGACAGCTGTTTAGTAGGTGAATGGTCGATAAAATTTAAAGATGACACTGATTGTGTCTGTTCGTAATTCAGCTATTAATTTTAATTGAATTACCTGCAAAAGTCGTAATCCGCTTTAAAAAAAATTTTTGTTGATAATTGGGGGTTTAATTACAAATGGAAAAGCGAATTACGAAAAATGGCTCCAGTATGAACATGGTATAAAATACATAAACAGATACACACACAAAAAAAAGAATACTATACTAAAAATTCTTAAATTTAAACTTAATCGTACTTGAAAATTTTAACGAGATTTATACTTAAATATGTTTAAAGCAAATAGAAAACGGTACTATTTTAAAGAATTATCCTTTAACATTTTAGAAAAAGAAAAAAATTTCTAAATTTGGTATATTTTTTATAGAATAAGTCCTCTTTGCTAAAAACTATAGTTCTTCAATCAAGCATATCGTATTCAATTTTAGAATATCCGTACTTACCGTACTTTCAAGTACGAAACGGGATTAAAAGTACGGTAAGTACGGATATTCTAAAATTGAGTACGATATGCTTGATTGAAGAACTATAATTTTTAACAAAAAAGACTTATCCATAAAAAATAGACCAAATTTAGGAATTTTTTTCTTATTCTAAAACTTTAAAGGATGATTCTTTAAAAAAGTACCGTTTTCTACTTGCTTTAAAAATATTTAAGTATAAATCGCGTTAAAATTTTCAAGTACGATTAAGTTTAAATTTAAGAATTTTTAGTATAGTATTCTTTTTTCTGTGTGTACATACAAATATAATTACAAGCTAGAAAATCGCGAAGATCTATTAATATAATAATAACATTACATTCATTAGTTATTGGAGAATTAAATAAAAAAAATTAGTTAGGGCATATTGCACTTTAAACTTTTTATAGAGGTAAAAAAAATTCATTAGCCAAACCCAAATTTTTGGACTACATGTATGATCATAAAGCTTTACAAAATGAAATTAGTGTGTTTTAATTCACTTTGGATTCTTGGTCTTGAAGCTTATGTGTTAGTATTGTTTCTAACGAGGTAATAAGCCCAATTTTGGCTTGATGTTTTTCTTTCATTAAATATTTTCTACGATACCATGACGAAGTGATAATAAGTTTTATTCTTTCTTTAAATAACTTTCTATAATTTCTTTTACGACTTCTTTCAATGAGAATGTTTTTTTTTTAAATAAATTATTTATTTTTCTTTTTTTTAATAAAGGTAAATGTCGATCTAATTGATCATTTAGGAACGAACCATGATACAATAAGCAAGATAGGCTCGTTATTACAAAAAGCCTAATATTTAAAAAACAACATGCATTTTGTTTTTATAAAATATTACCAAACTGTTTAAAAAAAAGCACTGTGTATCAGGGACGAACAAGAAGCCCTTATTTTACATCTGTACATTAAAAAACTCAAAAAATTTACGAAAGTACCTTGAAAGTTGAAAAGGTACTTTTTCGCTCTGGAGTTTATCCGAAATTTCCCCTTTTTCTACCCGTTTTCTATGTTTCATATTTAAATTGTACTACATCATAATATTTTTTTATGTCTGAAGGTTTCAAATTTGACTCAAATTGGCCCAGTAATTTGCTATTAATCGCATTTTCCCGTTTTTTTTTTCTTTTTTTGTACTTTTTTCATCTTAATTCTAGAGAGAAAATGTTTTTCTTAAAGATATGTCTTCTATAAAGTGATAGAAGCTAAGAAACCCTTAACATGAATTCTATTAAAGTTCACAAAAATACTTTATTTAAAAAAAGTACCAAAAAAGTACAATTTTAATCCCTAGTATAATAAGTTTAAATTATATTTCTATATTTGTTGGCTTAGAAGTTGCAAGGGGCCTCAAAAAAGTACCAAAATATACCAGTCTTTACCCCCTTTTCACTTAAATTTCAAAAAAGTACCAGACACTTACTTGTCCGCTTACTTTTTGAGTGAAATATAATGTTTTTAAATTTTTGTTTGTATCTTGTTTAGTTTAGCAGATATAAATACGATAACGAATCAATCAGTTAGTTAATTATTAACGTTACTCTTTTTCACATATAGATGAAAAGTAGACGTGGTATCCAAAATTTCCCAAAAAATTTTAGCCCATTGTTCCTTATAGACTTCACACATGTGGCAAGGATATATATAGGTAATTTCTACAATATTCGTTTGTATATATATAGATAGGGAAGCCGATTTAGCCATGTCCGTCTGTCCGTGTGTTAGTTGAAATCAAGTTTTCGTAGCTCCCATAGGTCACCCAGACTTGTATAAGGTATCAAACTTTTGGAAATACTTTCGAAAAAAACGGTATTGAAAACTGGCAAGACCCATCAATAACCGGATGAGAGATACATAAGCAAAAAAGACGACTGCCTCTTTTTTTTACATAAAAAATTATTGTTTTGCAACTTTAAGATAAACTTAAGTAAATTTTTTAACAATTAAAAACAGTTTTTTTGCGATTCTATCGTTTAATTCAGAAGCCCAATATTTCCTAAAACCAGTCCTGAATAACGCATTCTATCATGAGCGACCTTAGGCTAAATTATGTACTTAATAAAACCAACAGAAGTCTTTTTAAATTTTGCAGTATATGTTTTATATCAGCCCAATGACGAATATTCTCAAGGAATTTACTTCTTACGGAAAAATGTTTCTCGAGAAAAAATTCCTCCAATTATAAATTCCGCGAGAACAAAAAATTGAATAAGTGGCATCATTGAATTTCAAAGGCAGCTGTTTTGTTTATTGACATTTAAATTTTCTTTTTTTTTTTTGTGTGTAAAAACAAAATATTTTTTTATTTCAATAAAAATCAAACGTGATTGACACTTTTATTTGTTTTATTCGTTATACGCAAAATACTTTGATCCTTTTGGTTTGCCACTACCAATTTTATTGTTTCCAAAAGTTCTTTTTGATTAACAAGTTCGACCTGCAGTGCGTCATATGAATTTTTATGGGGATACTCTTGTTTGTTAGATATTTTTATTTGTGTATCCACAGTAGTTGACGGCGTATTTTCACTTTCTTCTTCTCTCCTCTGCTAAATCTAACGAAGAGTTCATAATTTGTAGGGAATCTAGAATTTCTTCTATGATAGGTGTGTCGGTAAGGCCAAAACGCTGCATTGGCACATCCTCAATAGAAGATTTCATTCCTATAATATTGTATATTGCATCTTCTGTAGGTGAAAACTTCTGCTCCTTGTTTGGGCCACCTCCAGTGGACTAATTGATTTTTAAATTTTGTGCAGCCTTTTGTCGTACATATTTTTTTATTATTTTGGTCTGCCTATGTATGTTTATAATTGTAAAAATGTTAGTGTCGTTAATTAATTTTTTTTCAAAATTTTAACAAACCTTTTTCCACTCAGCAACACACTTAATTGGAGGGCCAATGGAGTTAAGCTCAGTGTCAGCATTCCTCCAAAACCGTGCAAGTACCTCTTTGCTACCTTTATGAAAACTATAAGCAATGTCTTTGTTGGTTTCCATTAAAGTTGTTAAATGTTGAATTTGGGCTTTATTTGTTGTTTTTAACCTACAAGAACAATAAAATGTTTTTTTTATTTATTTAAATTTTGGTTTAAAAAAATTCTACTTACATTTTTATGTAAACTCCTTTCTATTTTAAAAGTGAATGAATTTTAGGGGAAAAACAAAATTCAAATGCATTAAGAATACCTACTTTTTCCCCCTTAACACGGTTGATAAAAATGGAATAAAAACGTTAAGCGAGGAAATTTGTATTCATAATAGGAGAAAAGGGGAAAATGAGAAATTTCATGTGTAATTTTTGTTTAGAATTGGGGTGTATATGTTTTAATCACTAGACAATTTTCCTTACAAACATCCCTTTCGAAATGCCTTGATGAACACCATCCTAAGTATAAAAAAAATAAAACTCAACATATTATGGGTTGTTTTAAAAGAAATTTTATTTTTAATTTGTTCTTATTTTTTTATTAAGTATTTAGAACATTTAAACATGTAAAGGCAATTGAAATACATTTATTCTTTAAAATAAATTTAACACAAAATATTTTTAGTTTTTGTGAACATTAAGCAAAATACATTTAAAGAAATTTTCGTTGACACAATTGCAAAATGTTGCTTAAATTATTTGATCCGTCAGTAAAAAAAAACATTGTGGACAAAAATTATTATTTTAATAATGATACAATTATTATACTTAATAATTTGTATACATTTTATAGTACGTATTAAAAAAAAACAAAAATACTTTTCAAATTACAAAAGAAAATAGTTTGTAATCTTTAAAGAATACCTGGTATTCCTATTTACACGTTTGATATTAACAAGAAAATTATGAGAAAATCCGACTTTGCAAGAACTAAATTTACGTCAAGATTTACAATTGAAGGAAAAAGTCAGAAAATAATAATATAAAAAATTATTTAAAGTAAAAAAGTCTCATGATATGTACGAGTTGGTTGAGTAAAGACGTAGGAAATTTTTGTGGAATCTTTGTTTCGGAAGGATTGGCAGAGAACTGGGAACATGTAGAAACCTCCATTCCACTGCGGCATAATCAGACATTGCGTCAGTCCGTTTAGTCATTTTCCTATATTATAAATTTGTATTTCAAGATTAACTTTTTAAAGTTGTCTTCTGCTGTTTTTAAAAGAGCAAAGAGAACAGACTTCTTACGCCTGTTGAACTAGCACCGGAACCGAGTGTAAAACCACTACCGCTTTGTCTGTGTCTGGATGCGTGACTGGAAATGTTTGAACGAACACGCTCGTAGCTGGCAACATCCTGTAGAGTCACAAGCAGCAAATAGAAAAATAAATAAAAAGATAAAAAAAATATTTTTAATTAATGTAAAATGTTTGAAATAAGTTTTAAGGACATAACTGATCTAGTATAAATTCTAGTTGTTGACAGTGACGACAAATTCTACATTTGCTACAAGTGTTGTAAATCGACAATATTCTCACCTCTTTGTCGGCATTTGACAAAACACTACGCATAGAATCAGCAGTAGGCCATTTCTTTTTCATTACCAAATTAATAGGAGGTTCATGATTTACGCCAGCATCGACGGACCAAATAGAAACTGTTTGTCCAGCAGTGATTTTAGTACCACGGGTAAATTTAAAGGCCAATTCCTCGTCGCCAGCAATACGAGTTAACTGCCAGCCGGTAAGATTAATTTCATCGGTGCCTTTATTGTGCAGTTTAATGTATCGTCCCTCGCTGTCAGCTTCTAAAATTTGCAAATCACCTTTTGCAGCTGAGTTGACTGTAAAATCGGCCAAGCTACGGTCTTCTGATTCATCAATGACAGTGCGACGGCGTTTTACAGCGCTACTGCCACCTGCTCCGGGAGTAGCTGAACGGCGACCACTTGGAGTAATACGACCCGAGCGATACGCCGAGCTTGAGCTTACCGATAAATGTGTACCATTGGAGTAACCAGAATCGGCTTGTGCACTGCTGCCACTAGTGTTTCGATGAACGGGCGAGGTAATGTTAAGACGACACTCTTCACCGCCCAACAATTTATCGTAGGCAGCAATTTCCAAATCCAATGATACTTTGATGTCCATAAGATCTTGGTATTCCTGCAATTGTTGAGTCATCTCATCTCGCATACGTTGTAATTCGGCTTCCAAGGTAGCGATATATTGGTTGTGGCGTGCACGTTCGCTGTCCAGAAGATTTTCCATTTCGCGAATGCGAGCCTGAAAAAAATAAGTTTTTTTTTTCATTTTTGGAAAATGGAAAGCAAAAATTGATCAAAAATATTTACATTTAAACCAGAATTGGTGTTTTCCAATTCTTCGATTCTGGCATTTAAGCCATCGATCTTAGTGCGCATAATACGAACTTCCTCGGTAGCATGGGCTGAAGAATTGGCAGCACGATTGGCAGCAGCTTGGAGATTCTTAATTTCATTGTCGTACAACAACTCAATTTCATCACGATTGGCACGCATTTGAGATTCGTATTGATCGCGCAATTCTTGTAGTGATTGTTGCAATTTAGCTTCATATTCTTTTGAAAGACGACCGTCGATTTCACTGATCTCGATTTGACGGCGAGAACGAGTCTCAGTTAGTTCTTGAACATGAATTTGGTCTTTGAAGCTGAGTTCTTCACGCAAACTTTGGTTTTGATTTTCCAAATCAACTCGGGCCAAAGTTTCAGCCTCGAGTTGTTTTCGCAATTCGTCTAACTGTTTGAGGAGACGGGCGTTTGTAGCTGCTAAATCCTTGGCTTGATCTTCGGCCTTCTTGCGATCCGCTAAAGCGGCATTATATTTGCCATTAATTTCATTGTAACGAGATTCATAAACACGAGCACTGTTTTCAGCAATACCGCATTCCTTAGTTTTTTTATCAAGTCTAAAAAGGCACAAATGTCATAATATTGTTATTTGTTAGATTTAGTTAAATAAAAACTAGTATTTATTGAATCATTAATTAAAGCTCTTTTTATGCAAAACACAAAAAAATAACGAACTTTTTTTCAAATGAAGCAAACGTCAGCTACAAATTATGATCATGCTAAATACGAAACTTTTTTTTACTCCTGAAAAGTCAAAAATGTTTGTAAATGAACTTATCAAATGTAAAATAATTTTCATTTAAAGTTATAAAATTGTTGTTCTATTTTTAAATAACCTGAAAATATTTTTTTCTCTGTTATTTGTAAGTTAATTGTAAACATTTGAAAATATTTCAGCTTAATTAATGATCTTTTTGTTAATTTTTCAATATTTTCAATAACAAGTGTTGCCTACACAAAGAAATAATTATGACGTAGAATTTTAGAACCTTTCCAATCATCGTAAAAATTTAAAAAAAATGGTTTTTGATTTTAATTCGATTCGATTTCAAAATTGTTTTTCAACATACCTGACTTCAACATAAACAAAACACCTTTATATTTTTAACTTAACGTAAGCAAACGTATTTTCAAAACAGCACAAAACAAGTAAGAGCGCTATATTTGGCGATGCCAAATCTTTTATACCCTTTACTTCGTGTATTTCCGTAAAAAAAAAATTTTTTGCCGACATCTCAAAAAAAAATTTTTTTTTGCCGATATC
>NDXZ01046067.1:0-10917 GCA_003055125.1 Paykullia maculata
AGAGCACTTTTCTAGAGGAAAACTTGCTTTGATTCAGAGAACTTTTCTAGAGGACAACTTGCTTTGATTCAGAGCACTTTTCTAGAGGAAAACTTGCTTTGATTCAGAGAACTTTTCTAGAGGACAACTGGCTCTGATTCAGAATCATTTTCTATAGGAAAACTTGCTTCGATTCAGTGTCCTTTTCTAGAGGAAAACTTGCTCTGATTTAAAACACTGTTCTAGAGGAAAACTTGCTCTAATTCGGAATCCTTTTTCAGAGCACTTTTTTTTAAAGGAAAACTTGTTCTGATTCAAAACACTGTTCTAGAGGAAAACTTGCTCTGATTCAAAACACTGGTCTAGAGGAAAACTTGCTCTGATTCAGAATCCTTTTCTAGAGGAAAACTTTCTTTGATTCAGGACACTTTCTTAGAGGAAAACTTGCTTTGATTCAGAGAACTTTTCCAGAGGACAACTTGCTCTGATTCAGAGCACTTTTCTAGAGGAAACCTTGCTTTGATTCAGAGAACTTTTTAATAAAGATCCTCGCTCTGTTTCAAAGCAATTTATAATCCAAAAACTGCTCTTAACTAGTACAATTTTCTAAGGAATAAGAACAATTCTTTAAAACTTGCTCTGACTAAAAAACAATTTTCTGTATGAAAACTTGCTTTGATTGTGAACAATTTTCTATTGATAAACTTGCTTTGATTTAAAAACAATTTTCTATAGAAAATCTTACTCTGACCCCAAAAAATGAATATTATCGTGCCAACTGTGATCTAGAGCTTAATTTTATGCAAAAAGCTACCAGACTTTTGAAAAAAGTTTGCCTATTACTGAAATTCTCAAACAAATTATGTATTTAGCAACGACATTGTGCGCGGTTAGTCATTGTCATTATTTTTTACCCCATTTCACCATTAATACCTAAATTAAATATAAAAGAAAAAAAAAGGTTTTGTCTTAATTTCGTAGACATTCTTTTTAGCATTTTCAGTACAATTCCTAATGAGTAAATTGGCAAAAAACAACAAAAAAATTATAAAACAATACAAAAACTGATTAAATTGTAAATTTTTGCAAACACACACTCACTCGTCGTGTGTATTTCAAAAGAAAACGTATTTGAGATAAAAAGTAAGAAATGATTTAAAATAAAAAGAAGACAAATAATAAGGTAATGATGCCTTAGGATTTCTTTTCAATTTAGCATCTGCACGAAAGTTCCTGAATAAATTTCTGTGTGTTCAAACAGAGAAGAGAAAAAAATTGCAATATTTTTTTAGACAAACATTTTTCAAGGATATTTTGCTATAGAAATTTTTGTAAATTACTGTCATGTAATGGATAAAGTCTAATATTTAAGGCTTTAAGTAAAATGTTACCAAAACAAAAGTCATAAAATGTAACAAACACAACCAAATATGTAGATGAGTTTCAAGGACTGAAGTGACGAGCATACATTTAAGCATCCTATTCACGTCCTTTAAGCGTTAAACATTAAACATTTGTTGTTGTTGTTTACAACACAGTCAACTCATATAGGAATTGTGTTGTAATGCCTGCTTGTCAGTGTATGTATGTGCAAGGATAATGACAATAATAATTAAAATGTAACACATAAATGTTTATAGATATAATGACTGAATTACTTTGTCGTATTTGAGTTACATTCGTATATAAAGAAATCATTTAACATTTCTATTTGTGAACGATCAACCAATTTTTTATAGGAACAACTAAAATAACAAACCGCCATTTTATATCACATAGTTTAGGTCATAATGTCATTTTGTATTTATTTTATGTTAACTTTTATGTCTGCTGTTTAGCCCAAATTAAAATTATTAATATAATGATGCTTAAGGACTTTACCGTTTCAGGGTGAAATTCTATTAAATCAACCATAATAAAATGTATCCGAAATTGGCACATTCCAAGCCAAGTTCTTATGTACTTAGTGAAAGAATAAAATGATTTAATTACTTATGTATACACACACATACATATATACATTAATTAATTTAGTTACACTTCACATCAATACATTTATAATTCATGGTGTGTGCTTTTGTTGAAGATTATTTTTTACGACAATAATGGAATTTTTCTTTCTTGTTTTAGATTTCAAGTTTATTTTCTTTATTTCGTTGAATGTTGACTATTTTTTTTTAGTTTTTATATTGAGTGTGTAGAATAAGATATTTGATACTTGATATAAGAGAGAAATTGTGATACTAATGGATGGTTAATGTCAATATTGTGAAGTATTGGTTAACAAGGGAAATTAAAAATAAACTAAAATTAAGGACTCTTTTTTTCAACAAAACTAAATATTAAAATTAAAGAATAAACCCAGCAAAAAATAATCGAAAATTTGTATTGGCATACGAATGCGCCTTTACAAGTGCAAAAATGTAAGGCAGAAAATGGTAAAATTTTACACATTGCCTTACAGTAGTGCATACTAGAAAGCACTTTTGTATGTCAGTGAGAAAAAAGTTTTTAACTTTAGATCATGCAATAAAAAAAGAGCGAAAATAGCGCTAAAAAAGCAACAAAAGCCCATGATTCCATTACATATTCACAGCGCTAAAGTAAGCACTTAAAAGAAAATGCGCTAACGTGGGACAACGCAAATAAATTTCACGCCATACGTAAGCAGGGGGCAAATTACGGCATTCAATATCGATCGAAATTTTGTTAGATCGATCGAGTTTTCTTTACATTTGGTATAGGAATTCCAATTAGAAGTTTTTATTTTTGATCGATATCGAATGCCTTACTGCTTATGGCGAAGCAGTAGTTTTTGCTGAAAATTAACCTTAATTGGTGTTCTTTCTTAATATCTGTACAAGAAATATTTCACGTTCAGCAAAACTATGTGCAAAAAGAGTTGCCTTAACTCTTAGGTATGTTCTATGGATAAAGTTGTCTTCTTTCTAAGCAATTTCGCACGAAAAATTTTGCTTTAATAACAAGCAATATTCAATGAAAAAAGTTAGTTGCATATAAAAACGGTTGCGACTTCTCGATGAATGATTAAGTTTTAAGTTTTTATAGAAAAAAATAACCTCATTTAGAACAAAATTTTATATGAAAAATTTCATTCATTTTAAATTTGATCCAAGTTCAATTTTCTATTATTAAAGTTTCCCTAAACCATAGCAATTTTAAGTTACTTAAATTACTTCGATAGAAAAAAAATAAATTTTAAAATATGTATTTTACCTGATTGAAAGAATTTTCACATCAAAGCTGCCTTGAAATACACTTTTTAAAAGGAGATGCTTTGTCTTTTAAAAATCGCAAGAAAATCAACTTTTTTTAAAAAAAATGCTTCTAATTTAAGCAACTTTACACAAAGAAAATATTTCTGGGGTAATGACTTGCTGTTACTTAATAACATACTATTCAATAAGTATTAAATACCGTCTGCATTACTAGGAAGTAGTTTTTTAATAACAAGTTTTAATTATAAGACCTAATAACTTGTTTATGAGATGTCTAAAAAGAAATAAATGCTGCATACACTTTGGCTGAAAAAATTGTTAGGAGCCACTTAAATTAGTTATTATGATTTTCATTTAGGTTTACAAACTTTAAGTATAAGTAATTATAATTTCGACGGATGTTTATGAATTTAAAAGGCGGTTTTGAAACCGACTTTAAAGGTTTTTTCTAAGTCTTTCTGTAAAACGTAACGTACAGAAGTAACAAGCCTTAGTTTCGTTCTTAGGAAGCCGAATATAATACATTATTTATAATGAGTTATGTAGCCCAGTACAATCAAAGCAAGTAGTTTTATAATATTTTAAAAGTATTGACTTGTATAATTCCTGATTTATAATCTAAAGGGCTGATTTATTTGTTGATGGTAAGTAGTTACTTAATGACATTAAAGTAATGACTTCACAAAATCCCTAGTTGTAAGCGAGGGTGATAATGACTTATTTAAGTCCCTATTTGTAAGGGAGCGGGATAAGTACTTGCCCTCCATGACATCGCCGTGTTAAAGTAATGGGTTAAAATGCCAAAAGGTAAGTAGTGCAACTACTGTATTTTTATCATTTTAACTCATTACAAAGCAATGAACGATTTTGTTGGGCCACTTTACAAAAAGTTGCTTTATTCAAAGGTAATTTTCAGTAGAAAACGTAGGTTTTTCAAAGTAATTTTCATTGGGAAAAGCAACTGCCATATAAAGCAAGTTTCTAAAGTTTCTGTGGTTAAAAGCATTTTTTTATATAAAAATATTAACTCTTTACTAATTTTTTTAATAATCCACAACAGTTTTCTACTCAAAAATTAACTTTGCTCTCTCAAAACAACTTGTTACCTAAATTTACTACTCTAATCCATTTATATATTAAAACAAATTTTTTGTTCCTAAAATATTACTTGTTTCGCAATATTTTAAATCCCCTTTATTTCAATATTAACCTGCATTAAAGAACCCACCACAAACACAAACAACATCGATTTGCAATTAGAAATGGAATTTTTCCGACCAAAAAAAAAACTGCCAGATTTTTCCTAAACAAAAGCAAATTAATATATTCATGTAAAGGAAGCAACAAAAAAAAACGCTGGGCATTTAATAGTTGCTGATTCTAGTTGTTGTTGTTTTTATAGTTTGTTTTTATGTAGAAATAAGGCAACAGAAAAAATATTTTAAAAAAGCTAAAAAGACCTTGATGCCGGCAACAACAAAAAAATGCAGAAAAAAATTTTAAACGATAAACAAAGACGACAAGAACAACACAAATTGTAAATGTTGAAAGTAAAAAAAAGAATATGAAAAGTAGTCAGAGTCTTTGAAATGCAACAACGACACAAAAAAATTACACAGAAATGACAAAATAATTGGAACAAATCAATTCAATACATACATAAACACAATGATCTTACCCAACTGAACATACATGCATACATATACATAAATATATGTCTTTACATTTACATTAGTAAAAAAAAGCACCGACAGAAAAAACAACAATAAAAAAAACAAAAATTAGAAAATTCCATATGACTAATGACGATGAATGAACGGATAAATTAAAAATTAGACAAATCGCAGTAAAGGGCATTTAGCAGCAGTGGCAGGAACAATGTTAATATAAATGTATGGGACCTAACTAAACTTAAAGCATAGTTTTAGGCAAATTAAATGTGGCAATATCGTTTTTATAGTTAATAAGGAAACAATATTTTTAGTTCTACGACTCTTTAAGGACTAAATTTTTCTTCTGAAAACTAAGGTTACTAATAGAGATATAAAAAATTATTATTGTTACATACAAAATAAGGTCTATAGAAAAATGCTGTAGTTAAGCATCTGTTTAACCTACATTGCAGTCCAGGCTAATTTTAAATCCCAATAACTTAAATAAAAATGTTATTTTCATATTTTAAATGTTTTTGTAAACGTATTGTACCTTCGAGAATTCGAGAGGGGTTATGTTTACATAAAAAATTTAATATCGAAAAGTATATATCTACGCCACTTAAGCTTAGGTCACATAAGTCAAATATTTGCCCAAAAAAGTGTCAAAAAATTGTTTGACGCTTTATTTTGATAAGGAAATCTGGTCAAACAAATCAAATAAAAATATTCTTTAAGATTTTTACAATGTTTAGGAAAAAATTTCGATATAAATAAAGAGATTTAAAAGAAATTTATTTTTAGTGGTTACGTTTTTTTTCATAAAATATTTAACTAATGTGACCATAGCTTTAGATATAAAAATAAAAAAATATTTATAGCAATATTTTGTGCTTTATCACGTTTCTAGATTAAAGATAAAACACTTCTCTGTTACACAGTTTTTAAGTTTTTTTTTTCATTTTTTATAGACACAAACGAAAAGTTTAAATAAAAAATATATTTTTTATATAGAATATATTTACTGTTCTTTGTATACTCATGGTGATAATAATAATGAACCTAGAAAACAAGCGACATGGAGAGAAGCATCATATAAAGTTTTTAGCGCAAGAAAATATATATATAAATATTAATAGATTAAATCCCTAAGCATATGCTACATGTATAAACATTTGAGATTTTAAGTAGTTACAAAAGGAAAGAAATAACAAAACTAAATACATAGACAGAAAACTCATAAAAAAACACTTTCACAATCTAAAGTATACTTTTAGGCCATCATTAGTGCGTAACATCCATGGCAGAAGTTAAGGCGCAGGGTGGTAAGCTAAACTAAAATAAACAGTAGCAACAAACTGCAATTTTATGAATTATTAATAAACATTGAAATGAAAACAGAAGAAAACTTAAAATAAAATCCTCTGTGTATGCGTATCAAAAAGGTATAAAAGAATAAATAAGTTTTTTCAGCTTTCAACAGAATAAATACATATAAAGAGATGTTTCTTAAGAAATAAATTCCAATAAAAGTAAATACCTACTAGGACTAGGATAAGGTGGCATAGGAAGAAGCAAAGCAAATGAAACAATAAAAGGAAAATTATGTTGGGTCAAACTTTATTTAACAACGTCATTCATTTTATAGTATTAATATACATTTTAAATCAAAGTTACTTTTCTAGAAATAAAAACTTTTCTTAATCGAACCTATTTAAGAGTGGTCACAAGTAGGAAGAAGTCATCTGATTTACAGCGCTTAATATGAACAATATTTTCTTCGCAGAATAAGATAAGGGTAATTTTATTTTGTTACTGCTAATTACTCTAGATATGAGGAACTTTATAGAATATCATTTTTGATCTCAACAAACTCATTTATAAAATAAATAATTTGGTCTAGTCATATAAATTGGTATTAATAGCTTTTCTTAAAGGAAATTAATGTGAATCACAGCAATTTTTTCCTCAAAAGAAATGCTTGAAATTATAACAAGCTTTGCTCTAAACAATTTACAAAAAGAAAATTGTTGCGATTTGGCAAAAATGGCACAACAACTAACGAAAATTAGATCGAAAATTATCGTTCCTTTGCAAAATTGCTTTGAGTTAAGCTTTACTAATCGAAAATTTCTCAGGATCATAGCAATTTTGTATTTATAAAATTGATATGGGTTAGACAAACTCTTCCTCTGAAAAATTAATTTCAATCAGATCAATTTGTCATAGAAAGAACCGATTTTTCTAAAGAAAAAGGATTTTTCTTTGCAAAATTGTTTTGGGCCAGAGAAAGTTTATCAATCGAAAACTTTTCACGGTCAAAGCCAGTTTTATTTTATAAAATGCTCTGAAAAATTGCTTCAAGCCAAAGCAACTTTTACTTTAGAAAATCGCTTATATTAAAGCAAGTTTATAAACAAACAAAAAATCTCTAGATCGAGGACTCATTTTCTATAAAAAATTGTATAAGAAATAACGTTTTTTAATAAAAATTTATTTTAAATCGAAGCAACCTTTCAGTATAATAAATTTTTCGGTGCAAAATAATTCTACCAATAAAAAATTACTTTAAATCTTAGCAAGATAGGATCTTTCTTTAGAAAATTGTCAGCAATTATAACAATGGTTTATAGAAAATGAACAGTAACTTTGTTTATACTGTGATTTAGATTATTTCTTTTTTAAGATAATTCTTTTGCTAATAATAATGCTTTAAATCAGTGGTCAGCGAAATCAGGGCGCGGCGTCATGTCATGTATTACAGAGAACTGAAAAATATAAATCAGTCTAGCTTGAGCACTAAAAAATGTATCACTTGTATCGCTTGTTTTTTTCAAATCAGTGTTGCCAGGTTAAAAAATTATTCTCTTTGGCAATCCCGAATGTTTGGTTTGCGAACGTGTGTTGTCTCATGTTTTATCCATTGCAAACCAAATCCAACAATTTTTTTCTTTGGGTATACAATTT
Source organism: Paykullia maculata (assembly GCA_003055125.1). NCBI lineage: Eukaryota > Metazoa > Arthropoda > Insecta > Diptera > Rhinophoridae > Paykullia > Paykullia maculata. The sequence goes on from NDXZ01046067.1 coordinate 7,838, forward strand.
GATTTTACTGGCAACACCGTTTCGTTATGAGAGGCAGAATAAATATAACACATACAGTAGCAAAATGCAATAGTATAGATCGCCGACCGCTGCTTTAAATATTGTCGAAAAAGGAATTCCCGTTTAAAAAAATATTTTTAATAGTAACCCAGCAAAAACTTGCATTGCTTTGTAATGAGTTAAAATGATAAAAATACAATACAGTAGTTGGCAGTTTAACCCATTACTTTAACACGGCGATGTCGTTGGTGGCAAGTACCTACCCCACCCTCGCTTACAAATAGGGACTTTGTGAAGTCATTACTTTAATGTCATTAAGTAACTACTTACTATTAATAAATAAAGCGGCTCTTTAGATTACAAATACGGAATTAAATAAGTCATTACTTTTAAAATATTATATAATGATTTGCTTTTAATAAGTAAAATATCCAATTGATTGTATGGGCCTACAGAACTCATTATCAATAATGTATTCGGCTGCCTAAGAACGAAACTGAGGTTTGTTACTTCTGTACGTTACGTTTTACAGAAACACTTAGAAAAAACCTTTAGAGTCGGTTTGAAAACCGTCATGAAATTATAATAACTAATTTAAGTGACTCCTAAAATTTGTTTAGCCAAAGTGTATGCCACTTTTATTTCTTTTTAGATATCTCATGAATTAATTATTTCGTTTCACAATATAAACTTATTATTAGAAAACTACTTCTTAGTAATGCAGACGGTATTTAATACTTATTGAAAAATATGTTATTAAGTAACAACAAGTCATTACCCAGTTTTTGTTGGGAAACTACTCTGATTTTCAAAATGTTATACTAATTAACGTTAATTCCTATTCTATTGTCAATGTATTAAAAAAAGTGAAAACAAATATGAAATCGTAAATCTGAATTGATTTTAAATATATAACTAATCCCCATTTACTATTTATAGCATTTGATCAATGACATTTTTTTTCTATTTAATCTTTATTTGTTTTGTTTTGCTGACAGCAAATTCAAAATTGTATGATTTATATCGAAGTATACAAATTCTGTTTGCTGGCATGCAGCATGCTGACATTGACTCTTAGCCACATACAATGAGTGTCAAAAAAACTGACATTTTTTGTAAATTTATTTAGTAGAAAATACTTTTGCCTCTTTTTCATACACTTTTAGATACACACACACACACAAACACATATTTATTATGCAAGAAAACAAGTAATATTGTCAAAAAAAATATATATAAAAAATTTATTCAATATTTTCAAAACAAGTGCAAACTAAAACTCAAAAGAGATTGTTGATTAGAAAGGATGTAGTGGTTGTGTGTAGAAAACGTGCATGACTGAGTGGTAAATATAAACAAATACAAACACAACATGTGTCGTATGTACTTGTGTACATATGTGCATGTGTGTATATTTGTTTATGAATGCATAATTTTCATTGCAAATTTTTTTTATTTGTTTCATATACACAAATGAAAGCTATTGATAAACCGGAAGTGTTATACAACATCAAAATGTCACTGTTTACAAACATTCAATCGCAAATACAAACATTTATGCATACATACATACATATGTACACATATACGAAGAGAGTTGCATACACCGGCAAACAATACCAATGAAAGCAACAATAAAAGCATAAGTATTGGCAACACTTGTAACACAACAAAATACATAAATTTTAGTTTAGTTGTGTAACACAAAGCAGGATTAATATAAACTTAAGTTTGTCTGTAAAAGCGCACACATACACTACCTTCTCTCAATATACATTCATACACACATACATATCCATACATATGTTATATTAAATGCATGAGCATGTATTAAATGTATTGCATAGCCGTTGCATTTCATGTGTATTTGTGATAGTGTGATTGCATATATGTATTCAAGAGTATAAAAAAATATACACTAAAGTCTTTAAGTGTATAGCAAACAACACTTAACCTGACTTACAAGTGCAAAACATAGCATTAACTTTACACACGTTACATATAAGCCATCATCACACATTATGTAAAAGAATTTAACGATGGTTATTCTCTAAAAAAAAAAACAACTAAACTTTACAGGTAAAAATTAGTTTGCAGGGACAGGGCAAATTTTGAAAGTAACTTTCGGTACACTAACTTGTTTTTAGCCAGTTCAACTGTTTCTATTCAAATCAATATTAAAATCAAAACTTTTTTGGAAAAATGTTTTTTCAGTTAAAGATAATTTTCCCACAAAATAGATTAATTTTTCTTATAGAATATTATTTGCACTTTTTTTTGCTTAGAATTAGAGGAATTCTTTTATGGGAAAGTATCTAGAATTTAATAAATTATTTCTTTTTAATTTTAACACACAAAAAACCGGCCAGTATTAAGGCCGTTTTTCTTAAAGAAACGGTCAACTTCATAGAACAAATAATAATAAATTAAAAATTATTATTAATTAGGAATTGATTTCAAAAAAGAGTAACTTTTCTAAGGTTAATTGATCTTGATAAGAATAACTGTTTCTGAACAAAATAAAAAGCAGTATAATGTATTTCATAAAAAATTGCCTAAAATAGTTTCGCATCAGCCACCTTTTCCTATGGTAAATTGTTTTGAATCCTTTTCCTACTTTTATTAATAAAATGTCTTTTAAATATAGGCATTTTTTCTTAATTTTATTATATAAAAATACTTACATATGGGCAAATCCTGCGTGGCGCACGCTACACTCGTACGCGTTTTTAGATTAAAATATAAAAATTTTTGGGTCTTTCAAAAGAGATACCTTTAACTTTTACGTAGTGTTTAGTAGGATTCTATTTGTACTTTCGAATGGCATTAAACATAATTTTGTAACAGGTATTTATTGTGAAATAATTGATCACAAAGTTTCGTTACGCACGTCACCAAAAGTGGAAGTAACTTTTAAGTTGGAGTGTGTTTTCGCAATTTTAAGCGAATTTTGCATAATAAAGCTCAAAAACCTAAATCTTTTAAGAAAGATGAATATAGGAGAAATCTAAAACAACTTAATTGGAGGCAAAAAAAATTTTTGTTTTTTATTAACAGCCGTGAACCCATTGTTGCGCACG
>NDXZ01046075.1:0-13374 GCA_003055125.1 Paykullia maculata
TTAAAAAAAAAATTTTTTTTTGTCGATATCTCGAAAAACAAATTTTTTTTCTTATATCTCGAAAAATTTTTTTTATTTCTCAAAGGCATGTATAATTTCTGATTGTTTGATACCAATGACGCGTCTGTACGACATCGGGGGGCTAAGAAAACTTGATTTCAACAAACGGACGGACAGACAGACAGACAGACAGACGGACATGGCTAAATCGACTTCACTATCTATAAGGATTCAGAATATATATACTTTATGGGGTCGCAAATGAATATTGTACAAATTACAAACGGAATGACAAACTTATATATACCCCTATCACCTTAGATGAAGGGTATAAAAAGGACTTTCATATTAGTTATCTTAAGCTAGAGCTATTTTACAAGACAATTTTCAGGCTTTGAAATAGTTACGAAAGTGCCAGTTTTAAACAAAAATCCAGATCTTTTTGTAAACATAACCAATTTTATTCTGCTATTCGGAACTATTTTCAATCTCTTACAATAATAATATGACGTTTTTTGTGTAGAAAACTGGGGTAAGAAACAGAAAAAGTCGTGTTTGCTACAAGTATGTTAACAAATTATTCGAGCTCTACAATAACTTGACCTTTTAATAAAATTTTACACTTTTAAATATTTCATACTTATTAGTCTGTAGAATATCTGCGACCAACACTCTGGCAGGTGGGAATCGCTAAATGGACTCAAATAGAATATATTATAGTAGCAAAATGACAAAGTGGTTTAAGCCCTTGTCACTCTGGTAAAAGGTATAAAATTCGAAATGTGGCGATTTTTTTAAACAATGTTTGGTTAAAAAGTAATAACATTTTTTTAAAATAAATTTTATATTAAAAATCAAGTAAAAGTGGTAGGTAGATACTACATATAAAGTGATCCTAATATATAGGTCTAGCGTTGCCAGATATTTTAGTCGGAAAATGATCAAAAATTTATTTCTTGTTAAATTTTCTAATTGAAGAACAAATTGAAATACACTTTTTTTTCTTAATACAATTGGCCAATTCACAACCTGTGTTTTATCCTTGTATCAATGTAAAAACTTCAAAGAGATTTGTTTTTGTTTTAAAAAATTTTTGTTTGAAAAATATTTTATTTTTACAGCTTACTACGATACAACAAAGGTTATGAATTGGGCAAATGTTGTTTAATAGTTTACCATGATATGAAACCAAATTTACTTATTTAAGAAAACAATACAATGTAGTGAATATAGTTGCCTTAAGTAGGAATAAGAATATTGATGCAGTTATTCTAGTGTTAATACAACTAAAAATAATAGTAAAATTTTAACCATTAATGCAAATAAATGCTTCTTTGTATGTCCTGTTAAACCCCTAAACCTGTCATCCGATTAAAAGTTTGGCGTAAAAAATAAACATATTTGTTTAAGTATGTTTGTTCCTAATTTTGTTTAAAAAACGAGTAGTTTATAATGCAATAAAATTTTTTTTATTTTACTTATTTTGCTTAAGGACTTTCAATTCAAACCCTTATTTTATGCGATTGTTAAAAACTCTTTAAAACGTTGATATTTTCAAGAAAACTTTTTTGAAATTTTGAAAATAAAAACATTTATATTCTTTGCGTCGTTTTTATAATTTGAAATTATCTTTAGTTGTGCAAAATTATCTCGTGTTTCCAGCACTAATGTTCCAAAGCTACAATAGACGAATTATAAAGAAAAAACACTTTTAGTGTAAAATTGCAATTCGTGACGGGTACATCTTCTTTCCGATAAATGTTAACATTCATAGACTATTTTTAATAAATTTTCTTTTGTTGTTTAGAATTTTTTTTTAGTACGAGTTTTAGTTTGTATTAAAGAAAGTGTTACAAGGAATATTTAAGATGAAAAATTATAGTTTAAGAAAAAAACATGAAAAGTGTGACGGGTGAAAAAGTTGCTTGTCCGCTTCGTATTTTAAAACATGGGATGATGTGGCTCTAAACCTATAAATTGCAGTGTTAAATTTACTTTGATTCTCAGTGCATAAAAAATAATAGATGCTGCAAAATATGTATTTCTTATCATAATTAAAACACGATTTTCTATTTAAAAACGATTTTTACGGTCAAAGAAAATTTAAAAAATATCCTTCTTAGTTTGTTGCTAACGTATAAAAACTAACTAAATATTTTCATGTCGTAGCTGCCATATGTTGCGTATTAGTTTAAAAACTCTGAAAAGTATAAAAAAATCTTCATTCCGGCAATGCTGTATATTAACATGGTGCAACACTGTATTTATGTTTAATGGTCCCTGAACAACTTCTGAGTATTGTAAGTATTTTTTAATGATGCATTAAAATCAATTGAAATGCATAAAAACTGTTTCAAAATTGTTCATAAAATGGTCAATTGTTTTCTTTTTTTGCTCACTCAATGAAGATGTTACAGAGTTAATAAAGAAAAATCGTTTGTTAACTTATTGTTTTAAAAGGCTTCTCCATGCTAAGCTCAGTTTAAAATTAAATCCCACATTTTCCGTAAATTAAATAATGGCTTAACAAATTAAATCTCTTTTTCTATAAGCGTAATCTAAATCTCTCTGGCAGCAAAATTTGTTACAAATCAAAGAAAATCTCAATAAGTCATAATAATTTCTTTTTTTTTTCTATTTGTTTAAAAAAATTTTTGTCTACAATAATAAAAAAAAAATCTTAAACTTCTGTCTGGTAATAACTGCAGATAAAAATCAATATTTAATTGTTTAACTAATCCCTTAATGATGGCAAGGTTCTCCGTCTTCATCTTCATCACTTTAAAACAAACTTATCAGACCTAATCATTTGCTCCTTAAAACTATTTAAGAACCTAAAAACAAAACCATTGAACAAGTCATAATCTTATCTATGAAATAACAAAAAAAATATCAAAATCACTTTACTAAACCACTTTACCTAAACTGAAAGAAGAGAGTAAAGAGAAGAGCAGAGAAGGTAAAAGGAAAACATAATGACTTCACACCTTAATTTCAATATCCTGTTAAAAAGCGTAACTGATCTTTTCTTCAAATCTTTGTTCCTGCATAAATTTCTTGAGAGATTTATATTTAATATTGAGGTTTTATATCTAAGAGGAAGAATATATTGAAATTTTATAAATCTATTTTAGCAAATATCTTTTTTGTATAATCTTCAGAAACACAGACAACATTAAACCTAATATTTTTTTTTTATTAGTTCAAGGGTTTGTTTTTCTTTCTTCTTTCCCTAGCTTTTGTTTCTTTTTTTTTCTATTTACTTTGTATTTTGGTATTTGTTGTGTGTTAAAGCATAAAATTTCCACTTGATGTATTCAATAAGGTGTAACAAATCGATTAAATTTTTCTATTCTCTTTGCTAAACCATCTAAGTATTATTTTGTTGAAAAGGGGCCAGGGTGTTAAATGTTAAAATACCTGGCTTATGGAATTTAAGTTTTATTTTTATGCTGAAAATTGTTAAATGATTTTTGCAATTTTTTATTTGTTATGAGGGAAAACTGTGTCTTATTTTTTTTTCACAAATAAATTTGTGTAACTGTTACGGAATTAGTTGGATTTCTGTTGTTTTTTTAATAAGTATAATAATAAAAAATTGGCAAACGCAACTGTACGATGCCCTACAAAAGATACATTTAGAAACTTTTTTTAAGAAGATTTTCAATTTATTTTTCAAATGTTTTATAATTTTTATGTTGTGAGAAAATTCTTTTAATATAAACGTAAAATTTTTTTTTCGTAGCTATAAGGTTTGTTTTTTTTTCAACTGATGACATTAAAACGGCCACCCAGCTTTGAGTGAATTATGGCCCACAGGTAGACAAACAAATGTGGATTGGTTTATGGGTTATCTATACATAGAAATAACATTTTAGTTGTGATAACCAGAATTGCTGCCAATCGTTTTGGTTAGTTGTGATAGTTAACTTTTTGTTGTTATGTTTCTCAAAACAAAAATTATAGAACCACATAAAATATATTTGATTTAAAGAACTGTATAACTATAATTAGCAAAAAGTTTGATTGCAATAACAAATCCATTTTCTGTTACAGCCAATAAAAAAAATTTTTTTAAAAGAGTTTTTAAACAACTTTCTATTGTAAAAAATATATCATTTAAATGGTTTCCTTATAAAATTTTTCTAACGCGGATTTAAACAAATTTGAAATAAGCCACGGCTTATTACGAGAGCTGATAACTTCATAAATGTATTAAAATTGAGCAAAAAAATCACATGTCGCCGAATAAGTCGTGCCGTGCTTTACTACTAAATCAGGGTTATATAACAGGAAAATGGTGGACTGTCACGATATAGCAATTGGATGGTCTTAAAAACAATTTTCTATTTTTAAACAAATATTTGTTAAATTTTTTATTCTGGTAACATTTTTTAAATTGTTTTTTTTAATTTTATTTATTTTTTTTAAGATATTGTGTTAATTAATTTAAGACCCCATAAAAGTTGTTCTATTTTACTTTGGCTACATTTTTGTAGAAGATAGTATGGGGAAAAAGAACGATTCCTGCAAGCTACATTCAAAAAAGTAAAAAAAATGCAATTTTTTTATTTGCATTTGCTTAAAAAAGATACTTAAAAATTTGTTTTTCAGCGATAAAATGTTCACAAGGTTGTTCATTAGATACCAATATGTTGAGGCTCAGGAAATTAAAACGCGAACTAATATTGCAAAACGGAGCTATAGTTTTAGTCAGCTCAAGAAGTACTATCGAACCTATACAGCCAAGTCCGTGTACTTTTTTCACTTTCGCACAGTGTTATCTGTCATTTCGTTTGTCTTTGATCTAAGCAAAATAGGCCCATCTGCCCTAAATTTTAAATAAATAAAATAAAAACAGAAATTTTCAAGCTTTTTTGATAAAAAAAATTCCTATTTTAACCTATAATTATAATTAAAAGTAAAAACTTTTAAAAATAATGCTATTATTGCATTTCGGAACATTGCAGTTACAATACTGAACAGGGGGGAAAAAGGCTGAAAGAGATTACCTACGGGGATAAATTTGATTAATTATTTTCTTACATCAAAAATGTTCGACATTGAAAATGGACAAGATTTATGAATCAAAATTCAAGAAAGAACAAGAAAGTCCCTATGTCTGCATTAAATAAAATGCAATAGAATAGAATAATGAAATTTCAAACGTTTATCTTTTTTTTTGGGTGCAACCGATATAAAACTAATTATTTAAAAATATAATAGATGACGCTGAAACTTTGCACATATGGCCATTATACAAATAAGCCCTCTTCTTTATCTTATCTAAGGTATAATTCTATATCCATATATTTTCTATGTTGCCAATTTTTCAATTTAAAACCAGCCCCCAATGTAAGGCATATTCCTCAATAAAAATATTTCTTTCATCAAATTTTTTGCATGTAAGGACTAGGGTTAGGCCAAAAATATCTTTAATATCAATCGATATATATCGTCGATATTTTACTGAGCAATATTTCGATATATCAATATTTTTCTTCGATATTTTAATTCGATATTTTTTAAAAACTCTGGTTTTGTATTTTATGTTATTAATTTGTAAAAAAACTTATTGTCCCAGTCCTTGTCGAATAGAATGTTATAATGCTTTCGTTGAAATTAACATCCGTAACTGTCAAACTCTATGCGCAAAAAACTACCCAGCAAAAAATAATAGAAAATTTGTAAGCAGTAACAACTTATTATTGGCATACGAATGCGCTTCACAGTAAGCACACATGTATTGCCTTTACAAATGCAATATTGTACGGCAGAAAATGGTAAACATTTTTAATTTTTATACATTGTCTTACAGTAGTGCACACTAGAAAGCACTAATGTATGGCAGTGAGTAAAAAATTATTAATTTTATGACAAGAACCGAACATAAAAACATGAGAAATCAGAAACGAGAGCAAAAATAGGGCAAACAAGCAACAAAAGCCCATGAGTTCATTATATATCCACTGCGCCGAAATAAGCACTTTAAAGGAAATGCGCCAAAGTGGGACATCGCAAACAAATTTTATGCCATACGTAAGCAGGTTTGTAAGCAATAGGGCCTTGACATTCCCTTACAAACCTGCTTACGGCGAAGCAGTAGTTTTTGCTGGGTAGTGTTGAATATTTTGTTGTTGAATTGCATTCGGCGTCAGCTGTTCTATTGTGCATACATCTTGTGGATAATGTGTCAATAAAGGCCGAGTCAGATAAAACTTTTGCTTCGCGTTGCGTTACAAATTCGCTTTGACATCTAAGATTAAATGAAACATGTCAGATAAAGAACTTTTACCGCAGCGCGAAGCAAAAAGTTTGAAAACTCTCATCTTTTTGCGTGCTTTGACAATTAGCGGGTATAGTTTTCTCATATTTTGTCAGTTTTGTAAGTGCTGCCAAAGTTTTCATTGTGACATACACCTTTTGCTTCACGCTTTTTTGTCAAAGCTAGAAACGTCACGCAAGGCGACAAAGTTTTATCTGACTCGGCCTCAACATTGTTTTGTTTTTAACATATTTTTTACAAAGTCTTAACCATGTAAAGTTGTATGTGTCCAGCATTTCACGCCTGTTCTTTCTGAAGTCGTCCTTATATATTAAATTTCTCAGGCTTCCTTAGTGTCTTTGATAGTAGAAGCCGTTTGACAGGTGGACACATCAAACAGAGGGAGCTCCTTATGTCAGTATCTAATAGTTACTGGTTTAATTACATTTTTGCAATGCCTTACTTTGTAGTTCAACCTGTATTTATTGTTTTTATGTTAACCGTTAAACATTATTAAAAAAATTTTTTTTGTAAATAAAGTTCGTTTTTCCTGTATTTTATGAATTTACTAAAAAATATCGAAATATCGATAAATCGATTTTTTCAAATCAATATATATCGACCGGCAACGATATTGAAAGAAATATCGATATATTTTGCATTTGCCCATCCCTAATAAGGACTATACAATATTGCTAAAGGTATGGTTGTCGCTACTTCTAATTTAGTTGGCAGAAAGTATTTTCAGTCTTGGCATACTAAATTGTTTAAAATAACTTTGCCATTCAGGGTTTCTCACAAATTTCTTTAAAAGCTTCAAATACATCAATATGTATATTAATGATCATTTTTAATTTTAAAAACATATTAATTACTATCTATGGTATTCATTTTATTTCGTTTCCCAAGTAATTTATCATATTTGTTTTTCTCTATTGCATTAAGATAATTTTTTTTCTACTTTATTTTCAAGTTTTATTTTTAATTTTTGAAAAACCACATTGAAATATTAAACTTAATGTGTGTCGGTGTATGTGTAAGCTTTAATCATAACAAAAAAGTAAGAAAGAAAAAATATTTAAATCATATTTAAGTTAAAACTACTAATATATACAAATTATCAATAATACAAATACATTGATTCACTAGCACATAAATGCTTAAGTCAGTTAGTTGCCTGATGTACGAGTACAAACCAAAAAAAAAAATCATATTTATGTGTGGTTTGCATGAGGTAAGTGGATCTCAGTTTATTATTTTTTTTATTTTTTCTTAATTCATTAATATCTAAACATGGCCAATGCACATAGTTAGTTGGTTGTAATAGCATTTAAGCCTGCCTTTCTTAAACAGACATTTTAGAACAACTTTGAACTTGGCCGCTTCGATTGTTGTTAAATGATTGATGTGTTATTAATAATTCTTCTCCCCATCTTTCTCTTTTAGTCTTTAGCCAAGTTTCTGTATTTATTTTTCATATTTTAAAATAAGCCGCTGTTTTTCTACATACATATCTACAGCTACATATGTGTGATACATTTAAACGAGTATAAGTAACGAATGCAGAGTTTAAGTTATTCCTAGAGCTAGATTAGTAGACCTTTCTGATTACTTTAGATTTTTTTTTTATAATTTTTTATGTGTGTGTTTATTTTTTTGTTAAGAAATTTACGCTTTAAGCTTTTACATGTTTTCTAAGCGTAAATGTCTTAAAGGCTTTTTACACATGTTGGCTCATATTTAATTTCATTGTTGCTTGTCTTTTATTTTAGTTCAGTTTGTTTTCAAAATAAGTTTTTTTATATATATTTTATAATCACGCTGTTTTCCATAAGCCGTTTTTCATTATTAAATCAATTTGCATAACTTGTTTGGTCTAGTGCATATGTAAAGCTGATGTTTAAAATTGAGAGATTTATTAAGTAATGACAAAGTTGTTGGGTTTCATAGTATAAAATATTCAGTAAATGTCAAAATATTTTATAGATTTATATACTAGAGACAAAAATAATCATTAATTTTATTGGAAATGCACATGTATGCATTTGCTTTAGGTGTGACACTTGTATTTAATACTCTATTTACAATAATATCTTTTATATAAAAATACTTTTGTCGTCGCGTTAATAAAATCAAATTACGGCTGTTTGGATGTTCTTTGAAAATAATAACTATTTATACTTTACAACAAAATAAGTAGGTGTAAAGAATATTATGCTTTTATGTTGATATTTGTAACGTTCAATAAATAGTCTTTTACCCACCTCTCACAGAACCAATTGACGTAAAATTACTTATTAAGTCAAATAAGTGAAGTACATATTGCAATTTTGAATATACATTTTGTTACATTTTTTTTTGAGCTCAAAGTCAGATCTAATTTGTGCTTACTTGCTTGCCCTTACTTTACAAAGTTTTTTTTTCGAGACTTGGCCTTAGCGTTCGTTCATAACTCCCATAAAAATACTTGTGTCGCAAATTTAATTAATCAGGTAAAATTTTTAATTTTCCTTCCTTTATCGGGCTCAATGGAAGAGAAATGGATACAAAAAACTTTCATAGTATTCAATAATTAGGATTCTGGTAAGACGTGGATTAAATTCCTCCAATTTTTGGCTCAGCGCAACAAGACGAATCAGTTGCATCTTTCTACCTTGGAATGCAGTTTAAAAAAAGGCAGAAAGCATGCCTTAAATACAAATATGATAATTTTTGGTAAAAAAATTTTTTTTTGTTTGCTTAATCTCGAATTTTTTCTATATATAATTATTTTTGTGTAAAAAAAAAATTTTTTTTTTTGCTATAGTGTCTCGTTAATTGTCGGATTTTGGTGATCTTTTTTGGAGCAAGAATCTCGGGAAAATTTTTAATTGTTTGATACCAGTAACGGGTCCATTCGATATCGGGGGGCTGAGAAAAGTTGATTTTAACAGGCTGACAGACGGATATGGTTAAATCGACTTCGCTATCTATAAGGACCCAGAATATATATGTACATACATATACTTTATGGGATCGCAAATGAATGTGGTGAAGGGTATAACAAGCGTATTGCTATCGCCAAATAATAGCTTTGTAAATATTTTGATAGACGGATATATTTGTTTGATAGTTTGATGTGCAAAAATATTGTTTCATCGAATCTGCATTTTAACATAATGTTAAAGGTTTAACAAAAACTTAAGATAAGCTCTTTAGGCTGTAAATAACTGTTATAGTATTTCATTATTTGGGCTTTGAAGTTTGAATTTTTCGCAAAAATAAAGAGTGGAAAGACGTGGTACAAAATATTATTATTATTCCAATGCATTCTAAGCATGGAGAAATAGACCGAAATATTTTGTTCAAAAAAAATTTTTTTTTAAACTAAAAACATTCACCACAATTTGATTTAATTAATCTTTAAAAATATTGATTAAAAAATATTTATGTTATAGCAAAGTTAATGTGTCTTTGATTAATTTTACTTTTCAGTTTAGCTATGCCTTATAATAAGCTAAACAAATTTTTTTAAGCTTTAAAAATTAATGGCTTTAACTTAACTACCACAAACTCTTGCAACAGTCTAATTTGTTTAAAAAAAAAACCTCAAAGTTTGTTGCCTAAGAACATCCAAAGCAAAAGCGAATATTAATAAATATTTTTCCCATGATCATCTTTCATAATTTTTTCCTTTCCTTTTTTATTTTATTTTTTAAATTTAATTTGTTTTAACATTTATTCACCGACAATATATTCATACAAATTTCTTTAGACAGAACGATTGTCAGCAGCGGCGGTGGCGGCTGCAGTGTCGGCGGCATTGTATTTTTAATCAGCATAACAAAAGAAATTAAGAAATAAAATAATGATGATTATAATCGTCCGTCATTATCATCATTGAAATCGATGACAAAGAACTAACATCCATTCTTACTCTCTCTTTTTTGTTTGAGAATTATTTTCAAAAAAACCGCCGTGTCATTTACTAATTTTGTGATTAACACAATAAAATACATTTGTTTAGAAATTGTTTTTGTTGCGTTATAAAAAAAATCGAAAAATATTTTATTTTTTCAAAACAGTAAAAACTAAAGGCACCTACAGTGTGTGCTTCAATTTGGAAGCCACTGACTCGCCCCAAAAAAAACCAAAAAAATGTGCTGTGGCTTTGTTGGCCGAACAAGAAGTGTATTTGTTGAAAACAAAACCCGGCCTATAAGCGCCGCTCTCAGCTGGAGTTATGTAGAGTGGTTAATACCACTTACTAACACGGTACCTACAAACAAAATATATGTATGTATTTTGATTGTTCTTTATTGTTATTAATATTAAAATATTTATAATTATCCCTATGACTTTAATGATGATTTTTTCTTGAATATTAAATATATTTAACAAAGCACGAAAAACAAATTTACATTTTCACTTCGTCACATGATATAAATGATGAAGTAAAAATATGCTGAACCTTTGTGTGTTTAACTGCTTGGCTCAGAGACTTTTCGACCACTTTCATTTATGCTTATTATTGAATATACAATCTTAGAATGAGGTAAAAGTAACATATGTACATTAGTATGTACATATCTATGTATGCTGTCTCTCGTAATTACCTATGATGATTTAGCACAAACCTAAAAGTTAATTGAAAAGAAATACTTTTATGTAAATGGCTCGGCAGACCATTATTAATAAAAATTGTTATACAGAGTAGTGTTTGTTGGCCGACATTTTTTAAAAATTTACCTAAAGATATGTAAAAGTTTAGTAAAGGCCAAAAAAAGTAAATTATTGTTGTCAAGTGAAATAGAAATTTATGTTTGTTCGAGCTGTAATTAAATACTTTTAAGAAGTTTGCATTTGGAAAAGTTAAATTAAGCATTTTTAAAGACAATGTTTGATCTACCATTCTTTTCAATGGGCTTCCCTGCACAATGCTTCTTATGTGTTAATATATAAGTCTATGGTTTTATATATATAGGTCATTTCACGTCAAGTGGACCAACTTTTGAAATCGATGCCTTCCGATCGGGATGAAATTTGCTCCTATTAGATACACACAAAAAAAACTTGGTTAAGTATGGTTACGGTAATATGATCACAGACAATTTTAAATTCTATGACTACTGCAATCATTATATGATTGCCACAATCATTTTTATGGTTGCGAGAATCATTATATGGTTGTGAGATTGTATATAAACTATAAACTTGGTTACGGTTAATCATATATATGATGCCTTTAGAATATATGATAACCATAATCAAAGAGCATCATATATATGATTATCGGTAACCAAGTTTATAGTTTATACACAATAATATAATGATTCTCACAACCATATAATGATTCTCGCAACCATAATATGATCATGGTATTGACGTAAAATATGACTACAACCATATTATGATTGTGGCAATCATAAAATGATTTCAGTAATTATACAATTTTCAAATTGTCTGTGATCATATTACCGTAACCATACTCAACCATGTTTTTTCTTTGCGTGTAGTAGCTTAGAGACAATTTTTCAACAAGATCGGTCAAGAACTCTCTGAGTTAGCGGGGGTCAAAATTTGACCTTTTGGCCAACCAGGTGTTTTTTCTCATTCACAGTAAAATAATATGTTCATTAATGCCCTAATTAGTTACGTTGTAAATTAAGCTCTTCCCTTTACGTTTCGCTAAAAATTACAAAACTAGTTAATATAAACATTTCGAAATATTTTCAGAAAACAAATTTTTTCTATGACATTCCTTTCATTACTTTTTTAATTGAACTTGTGTAAATTTTACATTTAATCACCAACAAATTAACCTTATTGTTATTATTAAATGTATTTAGTATTTAAATTTATTTACAAGTAACTTACTTTATTAAAAACATACGAAGAACATTTTAAAAACACAAAGTTCAAATATTAATTTTCTTCATTCACTCGCTATTTAGGGTACAATGTATAGACAGTGTTGCCAATGAATGAAAAATTCCTGTTTTGATTGAAAATGTCCTTAAACTAAGTTATTGCTAACAAATGTTAATAAAAAAAATTTATTAAATAACTTTAGGTCGATGTTACGCGAGCTAGTTTTTCTAAGCTTGTAACAAAAAATCACGAAAATCTGCTATAACGTAGAATACACGGACTTATCTAATGCTTCACTTGAAATAATAACCTTATTCGGACTCAATATGGACTTTAAATTTATATGCATTTTAGACTTTTTAGTGCAGACAACAGAATAAATCTATTTGTTTGTTAAAAAAAATCTATTTTTCAATGTCTACAGAAAATGGAGACAAATATTCCCATATGGTAACACTATGGGTAGTAGAGTAATAAGCCTAATTACTGGAATAATTTGTGCATTTCTGTGCCTGTGTGTGTGTGTGTGTGTGTCGGAACGAGTTAGTTCATTTTTCACATTATAAATTAAGGTCTTTTGTTTTCTTCTCCTGCTTTTTTCAGCTCCTTTTACGATAACTCTTGTGTGTTGGTTGCTGTTATTTCTGCTGTTGTTAAACTAATTTTGTTTGACATTAAGTAATACAAGGTGACAACTGACGACATTCAAGTCAATGTTTATGGAGTTTTTTTTGTCGTTTTGCATTTTTCTAAGGGGGGTTTCCCCTTCGAGTTGCTAAAATTCTTTTAAAGAGTAGAGTAGAGTGAAGTAGACTTGAGTTGTGCCATTTGTAAGAAAATTATGTTCATTGAATTGTATTTCGTTGTGTCGTTGTCAAACGTTATTACGTTAAAAAAAAAATGTCTAAAGGGGAAAGAGAGAGAGAGATGAGGTATGTAAAACGGTTTATTTGGTGGCATACAATTTTTAAACTTTCCAACCATAATCACTGAGTAATTTAAACCACCAACTCTGTACAAGAATTTTGTTATTACATAAAAACATTTAAACGTACGTACAAACAACGGCTGCAAAAATTGGTGGCAGTAGTAGACTGTAGCGTGTGGATTGTGCGGGCTTAATTATGGCTTGTTGTATGTTAATGAACAGCACTTTTTTTTGCCTATAAAATTATTAATTTATATTTATTTTTTATGAAATTGATATTGGGTAAAAAAAATAAGATAAATACATACGTATTTAATTAATTTATGATTTC
>NDXZ01046089.1:0-10601 GCA_003055125.1 Paykullia maculata
TACCCTTAACACATGTGTGTGTGTGAAGGGTATACAAATAAGGTATATTTGTCGTTTTAAAGATAACTTAAAAAACAAAAAATAAAAATATAAAAAAGTTTCCATACTAAAGCCTGGTATTCTGTTTAGTATTTCGTGCGAAATATTGAAAAACTCAATATAAAAAAAACTTCTACGAAATACATATGAAAAAATGATGATAGAGTTGTACTCTGTTCATTATGCGAAATACATACGAAATGTTTCTAGCAACATTTTATTCTCCGTACGAAATAATATGAGCTGCACTTATTTTGCACGAAGCATATGGTTTTTGTTTACCTACGCAAAACAATGTCGTACACTCATAACGAATAGTGGTGTAAACACAATTGGGACGAACGACGAATTTCGCACAGCACGACGAATTCGTATGTTGACATTCGTTGCGTGAATTCGTCAACTGAAACACATTTGGAACGACGAAAACAGCTGTATACGTCATTTCAATTTTTTTAATTTAAAAAAAGTGCTTAATATGAATTAAAGAATTTTTCGTTTGGTTACAAATAACAAAACAAAAAGAAAGGAAAAAAGAAATGGTCACTCTGTACCAAATTGTTCGTCGTTCGTCGTTCGTCGGCGTAAGAAATAGAAATAAACCTATTTCAAGTTCGTTACGCATGACGAATTTTAGTCGACGCACTGATTGTGTGCATTTTCATATACACTAATGTGTTTTATTTTCTACGACGAATATTCGCAAATAAAATTTGTCGTTCGTCCCAGTTGTGTTTCAGCCATAAAACCGACAAATTTTTCAAAATCGCTAGATGGATAACATTTGCAACATGTCAAATTTTTCGTGCGAAATAATACAAGTTGCACGTTTCCGCACGTTCGAACAGAGTACCAGGCTTAAACCTTATTTAATGAGCGAATTTTAGTCTCAGCATGTTGCTAGAAAAAAGCGAAAAAATCACAAATGTTTTAAAAAATTAATTGATAAATAAAGTTATTATAGTGAATTCTTGTTCAATTACAAATCATTTAAATTAACTTAAAAATAACTTGATTCTAAGTAGGATAGAGAATAAAAATTCAGAAAACTATTTTTGTTTATTTTTAAACAAAAAGTTAAAAATAACTTGATTCTAAGTAGGATAAAGAATACAAATTCAGAAAACTATTTTTGTTTATTTTTATTAATACATTTATGTTGAAAAAATAATAATAATAGAAAAACATTAAAACCTTTTAAAAGATTTTTCCTAGATCTAAGCTAAGTTTCTGATATCTTGTTGAGTTTTTAAAATGATTTAAATGCTTTAAATCTTATCAAAAAAAAAAAAAAAACTTATTTATTAACATCAATATTAAGCATGTAACATGTATCATAAACATTTTCATGTTTCTGTCATTTTCAATTTAGTCACTCATAAATAGAATACATATATTACATTTTATAAATTATATTTTCATTTTTCTCACATTTTTAACACATTTAGCTCGATGAAAACCTTAACAAATTTAATAGTAATATTTTAAGTTTTTCTCTGTATCAATTTTTACATTCAAACAAGAAATAATAAATTAAGGCCTAAATAACCATATGCAGATCATAAGTGTATTAAAGGAATATTGAAATATAACACCTAATGGCTTAAAATGTATGTTTACAGATACATGTTAAATAACTATAAATATGACAATGTGTGTGTAGATTTTGATAGACTTATAGGCAAAGATATATTTGTAAATATTTTGTCTATGAATTAGTCATTAGTTAATGTTAAAGACAAAAAATATTTTTATATGTTTGATAGTTAAGTATGAGTGTTAATATGTGGTAGAAAAAGTATTAGGACGATAAATATTTTTTAAAGTGAAAATAATGGTACATTTTTATTTACATTTTTTTTTAACAATGTTGCAGATATTTTGCAACAAATGCAAACTGTTTTATAAATAATTGAAAGTAAGAGTTTGATGTTTAATGGAACTTAAATAACTTTTTAAAGTAGTTTGCTTTATTAATCCAAAACCTTTTCTCTACCCCCAACATCTACACATGGTGCAGCCATATATACACACACACTTTGCACGAATTTTGCTTTAACTTTGTATTAATCTGTGTAAAGTTAAATGACATAATGAGGTATATTTTGCATTATTTAAAAAATAATAATAAAAATGTAACATAATACAAATACAATTTTAAAAAATGTTATCGCTATGCTTAGACTTAGCCTTACCAATCATAAAGACACTCGTAAATTTTTGTTTGCTTCAAAGGCGTTTAAATGCTTAAATAGTATAATCAAGCGAAATTTATATTAACTTCACTCTTTACACCTTATGTTTTCATAATAAAAAAAAAATATTTTTTAAGTAACTGTTCAATTAAGAAAAAAAAAAATGGATCAGACTTTAATAATTTACAAAAGTGGAAAATATTGGTGGTAATTTTGTATAACAAGTTAAGTGTGTGTATAAATTAGTAAAAACTATTTTTTTAATATTGTTTTCTATAAATTTATATAAAGGTGTGATTATGGAAATTTTGAAATTTGTCTAAAGTTAAACAAATCGAAAGTAGTTTAGTTTTGTAATGAAAAAAGTAAAGAATAATCGGGACAAGTTTTTTTTTGTTTGTGCAAATATGCCGCTTAGGGTTTTATAGTTAAAAATTTTAACAAATGTTTGTGATATAGAAATAGTAAGCATACCTCACAACAATTGAGAAAAATATTTATTTGCAACATGTTGCTAGCAAAACACTTTTAGTACTTGTGTTAAGTATAAACGTAAACAAAAACTACACATACACGTTTGAGCAACATGTTGTTAATAATATTAATTATAATTATAAAAAACTCTTCCCTTCGCTAAATAAATAAAATCTATTTGTTTAAAAGAAATACTTAAAATGAAACATATTTCCAAACTAATTAGTTTTTCAGCATCATGCAATTGAACGTAAATTTATTCAAAATTTTGTCTTATTCTTAACATATATGAAATGCTTTTAATTAAACAAAAATAAATTTTAAAATGTTTTCAAGCAACATTTTGATACAAACCGAAAGCCTAAAAATTTTACTTAATTTTTTTTAAGTGTAAAACGTAGCAAACAATTTAATTATATTAGTTTTGTTTGATTACGGCAACAAGTATATAAGAAACTAGATACCTAAAAAAAATGTTTTTGCATATAATTTTAAACATGTTTCTAAACACAATCTTGTTCTTTCAGTTTAGATATCAAAAATTCTTTTATTTCCCTTCCAAACTTCTTAGTCATTTATGCATTACCTTGAAACGTCTATTGTCTTTCCAGTCGTTTAGAAGTTATTTTCAATGTAAATTTCAAATAGTTTTTAATAAAACTTTCAAATTAACGCACATATTTTTATTATTATTTTTGGTTCGATTTTGTTTGTATATACGCACTGTGCTTTTTTTTCTTTAAGCCAAACAACCAACCCAACGCAGCCAAAACATACGGATAATAATAATGATAATGCTAATAGTTAGCAGACACATTTCGAACATACAATATTTAACGCAAAGCCGTTAAAATTTATGTTAAACAGAAATTAAAAAATAAAAATCTATGTATGTTGCCTACTTATGTCATAATTTAATTGTCTGCCGTATGCAGACACTTAGATATAAATATATGAGAATGGATAAACGTCCAGTAGGAAATTGAGAACAAGAAATGTGCCCGGGGGCGTCTTATGCAAAATGATTTACGTAAGTAGATTTTGTGCACAAAAGAAGGTTTTCCTACGTTCGTAGAAGTGTAAACCTTTTGTTTAATAAAATTATTTTGAAAACTTTATTGATGTCCAGGTGTGTCATTAATGCATTGAACGTGTTTAAAGCTTAAAACTTTTTAAATAGGAAAAAACAAAATGAAAAAATGTTGTCAATATTCTACAAAATATTTTTAAAGTATTAAACAAAATGGCATAAAAATCATTTTATATTTTTACTATCGACCTAATCATGCCCCAAAAAAGTACTACTTCGGCTTAGTAGAAGAAAAGTTATGCATTGAACTATGAGCCAGCCACACAAAACTTTACAACAACAAACTGTTACTGTTATTTTTGTTATGAATTTATGTGTGTGATTGTACAAATTCTAATAAGTATAACTTTTAAACCACTATTTAGATGATTTTAAAACTAAGACAATAAAAATAAAGCTTTAAAAAAATTATTTTGAAAATAAAATCTTTGTAGCTTTGGCGTAAATACTGTGCACTTACGTTAAATACCTTAATTGTGATATTTTATTAGTTCAAGTTTTCTAATAAATTTGTAAAATAATAACTCGAAAATTTGAGAAGTACCTTTGTTATTGCTTAAGCCACTAAGTAGGCAACACTGCTTGCTATTAGCTACTAATTAAGTATTTCTTTCAAAATTTCCTACAGGGTATTTTTACTTAAATCTGGTTATCGTTAGAGAGTCCTAGTTTCTTGGTTGCACGTAATTTGCATTAATTGTAAATTTTAATAAATTTCTTTTGTATTTTTTTCCAAGAATTTAATTCTTTTTAAAATTATTTTTAATAATTATACATTTTTGTTTAAGTTATATACATAAATTTTTTCATGTAATTTTAATGGTCATTGCAGAATTTGCAATATAAAGTTTTAATAATTTAACTTAAGTTTCTTTCGTGTCAAAAATTGCTTAGACTTTTGCATTCACTAAAAGTGTTTGTTCTTTGTATGTGTTGGTATTTAAAAGTGCCACTGAACAGAAAAATTTGTCTGTGTATTATTGTGCGAAATTAATTGTTGTAATTAATGCCTGCTTTAGGTGATTGTTGTTTGGCCACAGGAAAAATTATATAGTTAAGTCATACATAATTTTTGTTTTTGTTTATAATTTAAAAAAATAAAAATTTAAACAAAAAAAAAAAAACATATATTTTTGTGACCCGTATTTTGGTTTGTTCATATATAATGAACATGAATACAGGGTGTGGTTTTTGTAAGTTTCTTGTAATGTAACTACTTGTAAACAATAAATTTTATAGATTAAATTTTGAAATTTAATTTTAATCAAAAGTTAAATAAACAAGGTCAATTAAAATGTTTCTTACGGAGGACAACAACCCAAGTAACACATTTTGGTCGTAAGTCAACTTCGGCCAACGAGTGTACCAATAACGGCCAAAAGAAAGAAATTCTATTTTCTATGTTAGGAAAATTGAAACTTTTAAATAGAAATCATTATTGGTGTTCAATACCTAATGCGCTTGATTTTATAAAATAAAAAATAAGCCAAACATTTACCTTTATTAATATAGAATATTAAATTCCTTAGTCTTTTTTGACATACTTCCCTTACTTTAAAAATCTTGCAATTCTGGAGAAATTGTTACATTACAACAACAACAAAAATTTATAAAGCGTCCATTTGTATCAAAAACAGCTGATCACTAAAGTTAAAACAAACAACTAAGTTTCAAGGTGTCGCCTGTTGACACGTGTCAGCCAAGGCAATGGTTATTGCTTTTGTTTTCTTTGTTTGACTGTTTTGAAGAAGATTTTGTTAATTGTAATAAATCACCAGCAGAGTTCAATACTTATTTGCTGAGCCGTTAAATACCTTAGCAGCGTTCGTAATGTCACTTGCAAGCAAAAATCAAAAACCACATATAACGACTTTATTTTTTTCTTTTAAGTTAAACATCCATTTTGTACAAAATTTAGAAAAGTTTATAACAATTTAAATTTGCCAAGAAACTACTAATAATCTTACTTCCTAACAAAAAAAAAATGCCTCTTCTTTTGTAGGCGCTAAACAAAAGAATTTAAAATTTTTTGTTCTTTCCTTTTTCTTAATTAAATAACAGAATTACCTCCCAGCTTTTATCATAACATTTTCCCCTGCTTGCAGTAAAAACTTCAGCATAATTGCATTTCTTGCAAATATTCAAAGGTGCATTTAAAAAAGAAATTGTTGCTCTCTCTATACCCTACACCAGAGTATTAGGCGTTCCTGCTTATATTTGAAACGTCATAAAGTAATTATACAGATCGACTATGACTCTTTTTCTAAGATAAATATAATTCAAGTAAACATTTAAATCAGTGCACAGGTCTCAATTAAATATAAATTTAAATAAAATTTCGTAAAAGTCACTTTTTGGGCGCAAAGATAAATATGGATTTTGGTTGCAATCGGGCTATAGAACTATACTAATCCAAAAGTTAAACAAAATTGAATGCCTTGACAAAAATAATAATGGTTTTTTTATTTTCGTGTTTTTTTTTTTATCTTTTACTTTTGCTTTATAGCAAAAATGTAAAAATTGCAAATTTCTGAGACCTTTTTTAACTTATCACATAAAAAGCAGTTTCACACGACCAATATTAAACCACTGAGTCTATAGATTAACGAAAAATTACCAAAACTAAAACAAAAATTAAAAAAAAAAAAACTTATAAAAATTGTTAAAAAAATTCCAGTGTATCACAACTTAAAATATATTAAAAATTTTACACCTTTGCTTACACAAATCGTAAATTTAGTTAAATTTGAAAAAAAAAAATCAAACTCAACATAAAAAAAAATTCCTTAATATGCATGGATTTTCTTTAGATATTTTGTTTTTATTTTGTTTAATTTTTACACACATTTTATTTTTATTTTTTTTTTCTAAAACATTAAACATATTTTTTTGTTACTTTATTTTAATTGCCAGTTTTTAACACATTTGTCTTAATTTCTGATTTGCATTTAATAATCAAAACTTTTGCACGCGATCTTAATATAAAATTTATTAATACTCTTGTTTCTTCTTCGTCTTCACTGCTCGCTCTCTTGCAATTTTCCTTTACCTTTTTCATTTTGTCTTAAACTTATGTTGTTGTTAAAAGTCATGCTAATATCTTGCGCATGCGTCACCTTCTTTTTATTTTTTGTTGTGGCCAGACTATTTTTTTTTTCTTAAGTTTGATTTTTTAACCATGTTCTCACACGAATTTATGTTTGACGTTGTTGTTATTGTAAGTGTCGTGCCATAAATCTGATTTGAATTGAGTTTGCTTTTTTTTTTTGCTTGTTCTTTTGGCCGTTTAAAGAAATGAGTTTAACAACAATATTTTTAATTAATTTATTCCCTTGAAAATGTTTTGAGATGAATGTTTAATTTTTATGTGATTTGAGAACAAACCTCAATACAAATATTTTTTTTTTCACAAATTTAAAACTAGATTAGGGTTTTGGGCAAAAAGGTTTTGTGAGAAAATAAGAATATTGTATAAAAAAAATAAATGTTAAAAACACTTTTTGAAAATTGTTTTTAAAACATTTAGGAAAACACAAAGCCTATAAACACAAAATTAAAAATTATTTTCATTGGATTTTATAACCTTCACACATGGGGCAAGGGTATATATAGGTTTGTCATTCCGATTTTTGTTTTTTTTTACACAAAAATTCATAATTTGCAGCTTCTGGTTAAACTACAGACATTTTTGTTGTATCTGTGTGTTGGACAAGCCTTTCGGGTCATTTAAAAAAAATGGACTAAGTAATCCATAAATCCTTAAAGATCTAACCTAGATACAAAAACCTACATGGACAAAAATTTATATCAGAAAAAAATAACTTTTTTAACACTTTAACTACCTTTCGGACATGTAAATACATACAAACATACATACATACACTTGGTAAAGAGTATATAAAATTAAGCACAGCCGAATATATCACTCTTACTTTTTAACATAGATTTGTTTAAATTTTTAAAACAAAAGAGTTCAATTGCATCCATTTTTTTATAAATGTGGAGAAAATGTTTACTTTTTTGTTAAAGTGAAAAGCTTTTATTATAAAAGTCGTTTAACCTTTTTGTAATTCACCTGAAAATAATTTATATAATAAAATAAGTTTGATATTTTGTTTTAAAAAAATGCAGTTTATAAATTGTCTGCTGATAAAGTTAGAAACAACTTTTTTTATAAAAGAAATACTTTTAACTGAACCTTTACGAGCTACGAGCTAACTTCTGTTCTTATTTCTAATCATGTGTTATTCACTATTCCTTAGCAACATGTTGCAAAAAAATCCAGCATTTAAAATGCTGCCGTCAACATGTATGGAAAAGTTGATGTTTGCTATGCTGTTCATACATGTTGAGGGTAGCATTTTAAACCCTGAAAAAAACCGTTCTTTTTTTTTATAAAATATGAATCAATATATTATTATTCCAAATTTAAATAAATATTTGATGACATAAGCTACACGAACAACCTAATGCAACATTTTATTTTAACAATTGTTATAAGCAACATGTTGCTTTATAAAAAAAAAAATACATTTTTTATTACTGTGCATTTCCTTATTAGTTTTAATTAGATAAAAATCTTTTTAAAGAAAACAATTAAACATGTTTATTGTTTTCATTAAGTTTAAATAATTTCATAATTTAAATGACACAACACATGTCTGCAATAAACATTATAATAATAATTGTCACCACATTAAGTCACCAGTTATTAATTATAAATTTGACTTATTAAATTCCATAGAAAATTAACAAAAACAAATAAATAAACATATTAACAATTTAAATTAATTTCATGTTCATAACTCAACTAAAGTGATGTAATCATAACGATGATTCTATTTTTTTCATATCAATTTTTATTTAATGAATTTTCTATAGAGAATATTTTGTTGTTCGATTTTAATTGAACGCCATTTAAAGTTTGACAGATTTAATTACTGGAACTTATACATGCATGTGTACATCGCATGTACATATACATACATATATTTATAATGCAAATAACCAAGACACTTAAATGTTTGCTCTAATGTTCATATTTATTGGCTGCAAATACTTATTTAAACAACCTCTATAAAGAATCTAATAAAAATCACTAAAAAACACTTTTAAATGCGTAATTTATTAGATGATTATGGCAATAACCAGACAACATTTTATTGGCAGGCAAATCATTTTTATTGTCAATTAAACATTTTTTTCTTTTTTTAATTGAATTTTGGTTTTGATTTTTTTTTCTTAGAATACACAAAAATATTGAACAGAAAAGATATCTGTTAAAGTTTTATTAGGATCAAAGTGATTTTCAAATCCTTTTTATATCGAAAATATTTAGATTTTAAAAGTTTTCAAAAATATTTACAACTTTACGAAAAATATAAAATTTTTTTTTTGCATATTTCATTTCAACATTTTGCTGGGTTGTCATAATTTATTTCTTACCATATAAAGTAACAAAAATTTAAATAATTGATCAAAAATTTTTTTCAAAGAAAAAAAAATAATAAATTGATTTAATTCAAAATTATTAATGTAAATTGGAGAAAAATAAAGAAAATAAAACAAAAGTGAAAAACAAAATGCAATTAACATATTAAGAATAATTTTTTTTTAAACTAAAAACCATCTGTTAGAAATCTTATAAAACCTTTTATTTAGGGTTAAAGCAACATGTTGCAAACGCACTTGAGTAAAGACTTTGACAAGTTATTTTGAACTTTCAATATAAAATTTTATATTATCTGAATACATGTTAAAAAACTATAAACTTAATAACATTTGCTTTATATTTAATTCACTTTTGAATTTTATATTATTTAATTATATTGTTTGCTAATAAACTTGTGCTAGTTTTTCCTTTTACTAATGCATTAGGTTATAATTAGGAATAAAAACACAAACCTTAAACAAAAAAACTTTATTTAACCAGCAACTTAAGGAAAATTATATTCATGCAACAATATTGAAAAGAAAAGAAAATTATGTGAAAAATACTCCTCAAATAGACACGCACAATAGTACTCGTACGGGCAAACGAAAATTAATATTGAAACGAAAATAATAATTTTAACAAACATAATGTTTGTATATTAATTTTGGAATGCTTAAGCTTAAATGCTTAGTATGAAGTAATATTATGCACAGAAAGAAATTTTAACCAATTAAATATTTCCTTTGGATGTGAAATCAGACACTTTAAAAAGGCTTAGTAGTTTCTTTAGAGACATGTTGCAGGGAATTTTGTAATAAAAAATACATAACAAATTATTGTAAAATGTTTCTATTTTCATTTTCTCAATTATAAAAGACTTAAAAAATATTAGGAAACATTATTAAGGCAACATGTTTCAACAAATAACAACAAAAACATAATACAAAGAAATCGACATTTTTGAAATAACAAAAACCTATCAAACAATATTTTGACAAATTTGCTGAAAAATGGAACAAACGGATTTTTTTTTTAAATATAATTTATAACAAAAAGTTTGTAAACATTTTTAACAGAACGTCACAAGATCTCTCTAAAAACATTCTAAAATTTCTTTAAGTGCCTTTTGTTTGTCTCCCACCAAAATAATGCACACGCGTTTTGCAATTGCATTAGCATTAATATTGTTGTCTTCATTGTTTTTGTTGTATATTTTTCATATAAAAATTACAAAAACAAAAAAAATGTAAGGCATGAATAATAAAGTGGGCATGAGTTTGGCGTCCAACTAATTACAATCATGAATAAACGAAAATGAGTTTGGAAATGAAACTTGTACATGTGTTTTGAAAAACCAAAAAAAAAAAAA
>NDXZ01046096.1:0-27122 GCA_003055125.1 Paykullia maculata
CCTTAACACATGTGTGTGTGTGAAGGGTATAAAAATATCGCTCATCTCTAATCTGCGTAGTCTACGACAGTTGCTTTTTTTGGGAGTTAAAGGCCATTATATACCGCTGTACATAACATTTTTCAAGAATAAATCTAAAACCGAAACTTGCATATTACTTCTACTGTGATTCTTTACGACTCTGTGCCTTTGTCTGTAACGATTTTAAGCCTTTATTTAAAAAAATAGCTCTTGTCATTGTCGCTGATTGCTTTTTTTGGAGACTCAACTGCACAGTTACCATTGTAGATTGTTGAACTAGTCTTTCGAAAGCCAAATTGTCTTTTCAATAGACTTTTTACCATCTCAAAAGTTATTTTAAACAACTATTTCTTTAGTCATTTTATTAATTTCCACCTCTGTACATCTGCTTTCTACCTGTTTGTTTAATAAAAATTTACTTAAAAACAAACATTTTTCTTCACATCTATTTACGTGTGGTTATTTGCATTCAGGCAAATGTAAATAGTTTACACAAAATATTAAATCAACTAATGGAATTTTGTTGTATTTTCTAGCACAAAAAAAAAACATAAAGATTTGGCATCACTGCCTGACTTTTTTAAAAACTGTTGCATCTGCAGTTGTTTTTATAATGTTTTTTTCTCTCCGTTACAGGAATGTCCTGAAGGTGTTGTGCACGAAGACAGTTTCAAGGATATTTATGCAAAATTTTTTCCACATGGCAGTAAGTAAACACGCAAAAATCAAACACATTCGCATACCAACGTTTTTTATTTGTTGAATTTTATCGCTTGTTAAATAAATATGTAAAAGCAAACAGCATTAATGCATGTGCGACAGTAGAGTCCAGACAAACGAACTTAATATATTACCTTAAAATAACTTAAATGTATTTGATTTTATTTTGGTTCTACTGTCTGCATAATTTACCAAAAAAAAATATGTTCATGCCTTATCTAAAATGCTGTTACATTTGCATATTTTATTTTTGCAACTCTTTCACTAAATATTTATTTAACATCATTATGCTTGTTTTCTGTATCTCTCTCCCTCTCTCATTTTTATAGATTCAAGTTTATACGCTCATTATGTGTTCAAAGCCTTCGATGTAAACTCCAATGGTGCCATCAGTTTTCGGGTAATAGATTTTGTTTTTTTTTTCTTTTCGTTTATTAAATCAACATAAATATTTTTTTATTATTTATTATATTTATTTATTTTTATGTGGTTGTTCTTGTTATTTTAAGGATTTATTGGTTACACTGTCAACATTATTGCGTGGTTCAGTTTACGAGCGCTTACGTTGGACATTTAAACTTTACGATTTAAATGGTGACGGTCGCATCAGCCGTTCAGAGTTAAGTGAAATTATTTTGGCCATACACGAACTGATGGGTCGGAGAGCACATCAGCCGGAAGATGATCGAAAGGCTAGAGATCAGGTTAGTGTGTTAAAAGTTAAGAAGAAAAAAAACAGACGTTTAGGGTAGGTACAAAATGAATCAAAAAGTCCTTAGAGATAGAAAAGTCGATTTGGCTTTGAACATTTACTTATGCGTCAGTTGAAATCAACTTTAGAAAGCTCCCAGTTGCTCTATGATCCTCTATGCTCTATGATAAATAAACTAAGATAAGATATATTCTGTAAAATTTTGTTATTAATAATAAGCAAAATCTGCCTACAAAAAGTTGTTGTATTAAAGTCTTTTAATTCAAAATAATTTGCTTCTTCCAGACTTATTATTCATATGTATGTATGTATGTATATCAATATTTTTTTAATATTAATTGATATATGTCGTCAATATTTTACTTTGCAATATATCGATGTATCAATACTTTTTCTTGCAACTTAATTTCGATATTTTTAAACTCTGGTTATGTATTGTATGTTATTAACTTGTTAAGAAATCTTCTTGTCACACTCTCTATCGAATATAATGTTACAATGCTTGTATTGGCAGTTACAACGCATTTAATTTGATTCCATTAAAGGTATTTGCAGGTCTAAGGCAACAAGATTTTATTCACACCCATAACTCCCAAGTGTGAAAGTTGAAAATTTGTATATATAGTTTTATAGTTCAGGGTGTATTCAGCTTGATCCGTTCTATTGTTCATAACTTGTGGCTAATGTTTTTATTACAATATTTTGCTTTTAACGTATTTTTAACAAAGTATTAACCATGTGAAGTTGTGTGTGTTCAGCATTTCACGCCTGTTCTTTTTGAAGTCCTCCTTATATTTATAGTTTGTGATGCTTCCTCGGTGTCTTCGAAAAGAGTTGCTTCAGCGGTCAATTTGAAAGTTTCCGATAGTAGAAGCCATTTGACAGGTAAACATATAAAAAAGAGGGAGCTCCATCATCACATCATCAATAAAAATTAATTTTTGTTGTATAAAGACGGGTTTTCCTGTATTTTATGAATTTACGAAAAATATCGCAATTTCTATATATTGATATTTTCAAATTGATATATTTCAACCGGCAACGATATTAAAAAAAATATCGATTTTTTTTTGCATTTGCCCATCCCCTGTATGTGCATTGGGGTGGGTCAATTTGTATGGATGCCAAAAATATTAATAATCGTAGAGGAGGAAATGATTTTGCAAAGAATTCTAAGCAATTTTGCTTTAGAAACTATAGGTCTGAAACTATTTTCGGTTCCGCGCAAATTCGAAAATATGTTGTAGGTGTTGCTTCACTTCATGGAACCGAAATTAATAATTCTGAGTTTTCTTTTAAGATAAAAGTCTTAACAGACTTTCCTTATTTAAAAAATTAATATTTTTATTTATAAACTGTTGCAATATATTTAAAGCAATGAAAACAATTTTTTTAAGAAATTTTAAAATACGTATACTTAATTATTGAAACTAAAAAAATAATAATTAAGTATACGTATTTTAAAATTTCTTGGTATTTTTGGAAATAGGATATTTTCGCCTTAAAATTTTTCTATGACTATCTTTGCTTCACCTACGTTTTTTATTAGCTTCTTGATGGTGAGTTTTATTTTATTGCATATGGTGGTATGGTTGCGTAACATAGTTATCATTTTTTTTTCTTGACAAATTTACCTCGAAATTGGGTTAAAAAACTTATTACTCAATAATAATTGCCTTAAATGGTGTCATTACAAAGGAACTGTTCTATCTTTTTATACTCTGCAAGAAATACCCTGAGCGATATTCTTAACGGCGCTAGTTCTAATAATTTTACATTTTTGCTTGAACAACATAATCTTACGGTTTGTGTTAAAGCTCTAAAGGATAAAATGTGGACAAACAGTGCTCATTGTTTTGTAACCGACCGATATGTATTTGCAGCGTAATCGATTGTTGAATCATATCTTAGCATTCAACGTTTATAGTAAAATCTGACGTTTGGCCGTCTGCTTTATAGTCGTCCCAAATTGTTTGAAGGGAAAACTTCAACAGAGCTAGTAAAACTTAACAGTATCTATTATTTAGGAGTTATAATGAAGCGCATTTGAGAAATTCTTATTCAGTGTGATTCAAAGGCTGTCTATGGGTTTTATTACCTCGACGATTATATACTTAAGATAAAGTTATAGAGTTATAAGCTTAAGATTATAAAATAGATTTTGGATAGACAAATTTAAACTAAGATTTTTATTTATTTATTTTCTTTTTATGTTCTCAGGTCGATCGAGTTTTTCGCAAACTAGACCTAAATCAAGATGGTATTATAACAATTGAGGAGTTTCTGGAGGCATGCCTTAAAGATGATCTCGTCACAAGATCGTTGCAAATGTTCGATGATGACCTTTGATGACCCGCTACCGACTATGAAATACGAAATAATCGTAATACAATATCTTTAATAGATCTTTAAGCATCAACAAACAACAACTGCAAAAATGAAACTTAGAAAAAAAATCAATAAAAAAAAATTATTAAAAACAAATATTGTTACTTAAAGTAAGTATTTAAAATTAATAATTAAAAAATATTAAAAAAAAAATAAAAGAAATTTAATAAAAAACCCCCCAAACAAAAGACGAGAACTAAAGAGCTCCATACACCAGTGAAAAAATTTTAGTAAATAATTTTTTTTGTTTAGTAATAAAAAAAAAAAATAATAAAAACAATAAGAAAACAAATTTTAGCTAAAAAATTAAATTGGTATTGATATAAAATTCAATAATAAAAATAAATAAATAAATAATGAATGAAAATAAAAAAAATCCTGCCATAAATAAATATTTAAAAAAAAAAATAATAAAAAATACTGGCAAAATCATCAAGAATTAATAAAAAAAATTAAAACTTAACAAAATTAAGGGCAACCAATTAAACCACCAATTAATTAACAAAAAACAAACAACTTAACGAATTGAAAAATATTAACAAAAAAAAAAATAAATGAATTAATGGAATTTTTGAGGTTAGAATTGAAATTAAGCGTTTTGCCATCATTTTCCTAAAATGGACCAACTACTGTTTAAAGGTTTAATTGTTTTTTTTTAGGAAAAGTACTTTCATAAGAACACATTTTGTTAGGAAGTTATTAACAAAGTACTTTTATACAAAAAGGAAAAAGAAAAAACAATAATATAAAAATAAAAATATTAATAGGGGATTTGTTTAATCGCTTAAATGCCTTTTATTCTTCTTAAACTCTTAAACTTTAATATAATATTTAAAGTTTAAGAGGTATAAAAGGCATTTAAGTGCTTAGACGAATACCCCTCATAATAATTTCCCCCCTTCTCATGTTAAACTGGGTTTGTTCAATTTTAACCTCAATTTCATAAAATTATTTATCATTAAGATCTCATAACTTTTAACGTGGAATTGTTTAAAAAGTATTTACTTAATAAATACAACAACAACAACAGCAACATTTAAAAACAGGAATTTCAAAGTAATAGACAAACAATTTTTAAAACAACATTAGTAACATTAAATGATTAACAATTGATAATAAAAATAGAAAGAACGAAATTAAAGAAAACAACAGCAACTTGAATTACTTTATAAATTTAATAACAAAAATTAAAAATAACAAACTTAAAACAATAATAATATGAAGACAGAATCAAAAATAATTAACAGTAATAAGTTTTTTTAATATTTTCAAAGTTTTTTTTTTTAATTTCATTAAAAAAATAAGGACAAAACTTTTATTTAAAATATTTTAGAATAATTCAACCTGTAAAAAAGTGCTTTTATTTAAATAAATATTAAAAAAAGTTATCTCTTTGTAAATAACGGGGTCATTATGATAAAGTATTTTTCGAACGAAAGAGAGAGAGGGAGAGGGAGAGAGAGTGAAAGGTCATATTAGGTAATTTAATTTACCTTTTAAAAAGTATTTTTATTTTAAATTTGAAAATTTATTTTATACATTAAAAATTAGTCTCTATAAAAATGTTCGTTAGCGTTAATCACTTGCGATTACACAGGATCCTACATAATTTGTGTTTTAATAACGCAAGCGTGCAAAAGCGTAAATAAGTAGATTTTAAACCTGCTATCGGAAAAAACAGGGCGCCGCGCCTTTTCGTTTGCTCTTTTGTTATGTACTCATGTATTGCAGAGAAATGAAAAATATAAATCAGTCTAGCTTCAGCATTCAAAAAAGTGGGTTGTTTGTGTATTATTTGTTTTTTTTTGATATCAGTGTTGTCAGGTTAAACAATTCTTCTCTATAAGATTTTAATGCAAAAGCTACAAAATATGTTTCATGAGAAATATGAAAAAAAAATAGTATTTTCAAAAAATTATGTTTGGTTTGCCAACGTGTGTTGTCTCATATTTTATCCATTGCAAACCAAACTGCCATACATTTTTTTTGTTGGGTATACAACTCAATTTTAATGACAACACCGTTTCGTTGTGAGTGGGAGAATAAATAAAACTCACACAGCAGCAAAATGCAATACCTAGTATAGGTTGCCTATCGCTGTTTTAAGCGTCTTTGTGAAAATCTTTTTTTTTTACTAAATTTTAATAAAAAATAAATTTCGCATATTTTTTTCGTAATTGTTATTAAACTTTTTTCCTCTCACGTACATAAATATATTTCTCTCATGTTAATGGGCCACAAGAAAACAAACAAGCATGAGTAAATTTTTCTTTTTTTACCATCCTATCTCTACTTAATAGGTATTTTTTACAAATGACTTTCATAGTTCTAAAATCAGCGTTTCTTCTATGATCTGGGCTGTTTCAT
Organism: Paykullia maculata; assembly: GCA_003055125.1. Lineage (NCBI taxonomy): Eukaryota > Metazoa > Arthropoda > Insecta > Diptera > Rhinophoridae > Paykullia > Paykullia maculata. The sequence goes on from NDXZ01046096.1 coordinate 6,209, forward strand.
TGAAATGTCGCTGAGCGATATGCTGGGGTTTCCTTAGGAGTACTGGCTGATATAATAGACATTGCAGCTCCCAATTGTGGCAATATAATGGTTTTCATTTATGTCTTAGGGTATCACGATGGACTTTTTTCCCTCCAAGTGAACTTGCGTATTGTATGCCACCCACCTAACTAAGGATTTACGGAAAATATTTGGCAAATATTTAAATCTTGAAGAATGTTGAAGAATTGAAATAAAACTCCAATATGATTTACATTATTTTGACTCAGTTTTTATACAAAGACAATCATTCTTTATTGTAAATAAAACTTAAAATAATTTGTCTTCTTTATAACTTTATACTTTTTATTTCGTCCTTTCTTCAGTGATCTTTATTTGCATTGAAACAATTTTGTAAATCATACTTCCCTCTCCCTTCTTGACGTCATTGTTTTGAGTTCATTTGTTAAAACAAAAATAATTAAAAGTTTTTGCAACTTTTTTAATTTTAAGGAAAAACTTTGATTTGTAATTAAAAAAAAACTGTTACAAGGGGAAGAAAGCCAAGAAGAATGTTATTCTATAGACAAAGAAGTTTTTTATATACAAAAGCACGGGGAGCAGGACAAAGAGAAACGAATATTTTCTAAAGAAACATTTTTAAAATAAAAAGTTGTTTAATGTCAAACTTTACACTTAAACTCACTTCTTGTTTTTTTACAAAAAATTTTCCGCTCACTTTGAATCACTTAAATAAAAGGTCGCGTGAGTTAACTAAATTTGTCTAAAGAATTAATCACATGGGTAAACTAGTTTTTTTGAGTTTGCAGTTAGATTTTTGTTAGATTAATTTTGTTCACCCTAACTTACGTGACTTGATTTTTATAGAAAATGCTTGAATTACTTTAATAGAAATTAATTGTTTTTGTAAAAAATCTCTTTTTACTTTTATTAAAATATGTAAATAAAATATGTTTTTTATTGCCTTAAATCAAATAACAATTTTTTTAATTAAAGGATTTATAATAATCTTGCCTTCTTTTAAGAACATGTTCTAGTCACTTTGACTCACTGCCATGTTACTTTGTAAATGTTTAGGTATTTTGACTCACATGACTTTCATGGCACCTTGTTATACGTCTTAATATTATCTCTCACTTTGGTAAACTTTTTTTTTTATTGGAAATTCCCTTCTCATTTTGTTTAAGTGGCTGGATTCACGTGTTCACTTTTATAATTAAAAGTTTGTTATTCACTTGAACATAAAAGAAAGTAATAAGAAGTTTATAACTAGAGCGTGTTAGTTGTTTTTTTTTTATTAAAAATATTTATTCCCTGTAAAGGATTTTTGTCACTACACTATCTTATACGTGACTACATTTGTACTTTACTTAAGGGTTTTTGTCACAAAATAAATTGGTTTCTATAGAAAATTCTTTTTCTATTTCATTCTGCAAGGACTAATTTTTAGAGAAACAATTGAAGTTACTTTGACTTACCTTAATTGTTTTTAATGGAAATTGTTTATGTATTTTGACTATCGCAACTATAAACTATAAACTCTGAATTAAAGTAATTTGTTGTCTGCATAAACATTTTTCTTATTTTCAATTTAGTTACAAGTTTTTTTTATTCACTTTGGCTTATGTGAGACTTTAAAGTGACGCGTGAATTTTTTTATATAGAAACGTTTTTATTTACTTTGATTTACGTGAATTGTATTTGGTAAATAAATTTCAATTGTTTTAACTTACGTTTGTACAGTTGCACTTAATTATCTACAGCTTGATTTATTTTGACCCACTTGTTTTATTTTTTGTTAAATATATTAATTTTTTTTTTTTATGGAAAATCTTTAAGTTATTTTAAGTCACCTAATTTTTTTTTATTGAATAAATTTAAATTATTATAGTAAAAAGTAATTTTTATAAAATAATTTTTCTTGTATATCCTTCCCTTCCTTTTTTGTTACTAAATATTCTTTTAGATTGTTGAAGCATAACACGTAAACTTGTTTCATTTACTTTAATTAACTTTAATTTATAACTTTTGTAAAGAGTTTAATTGATAACAGCCAAACATTTGCATTTTATATTATTTACAAAAAAAATAAATTCAAGCTAAAAAATCTTAAAACTATTGTAAAATAAATTTAATTTTATGATTTAATCAAAAATTTAAACAAAATAACTTAAATGTTTAAACTCTAAAATGAAAACTGAAACCCTTAAATAAACTATATATAAATCAAATTTATAAAATTAAGTTTTTATTAAATAAAAAAATAAAAAATAAAACCGATTTGTAATTGGCCAGTCAAGTAGTAGTTTCTACTCGTATTGATGTATAAAATAAAAAGCAAAAAAATTTAAAATAAAATTATATTATTCCAAATATATGTGTGTAGTTCTATAATAAAAAAATAAAATAATAAACTAATAATAGAGAAAAGAACTTTAAAAAGGAACGGCCTTCCAATAGTTTTAGTAACACAAATGAAAAAAAATTTTTTTTTTTTTATTAGTTTTTAATTTCTATCGATGTATAATTTATTAAGAAAATATATTTACGAAATTGGCATAGAAAATAAATAACTATCAAACAATATATATTATTGATTAAGAAATTTTGTTAGACAACTATAATTATTATTATTGAAAACAAACATCCCTTTGCGATATCAAAACTATTCGATTTTCTAGTTTTTAAAATTAAATAATTTAAATTTTTAATTAAGAGAACAAGAACCATCAATGTGTAGGTTAGTAAAACATTTTGCTAAAACAACAACAACAACAACAAATACTCCAATTTTTCTCTCTTAAAAACTTCTAAATATAAAACTTTACATCGAATTAATTTTTTTTGGTTTAGTTTCCTTAGCTTGACTGATTTTTGTGTTACTTTTATCAAAAAAAAAATATTTGTTTTTATATTTAAGAAAAAAACTTTTAGTCACTCTTACTCATGTCACTGATTTTTAAGTCACTTGTTAAATATACATAGAAAATATATTCCCTACTATATGTGTGATTTGATTTTTAATTTTTTATAAAAATTAAATATATTTTACACACCGCCGTGAGTCAACGTGACTCTGTTTTTAATTTAAAATTTCGTATTCTTCATGAACCACAAAATTTTTTTTAATTTTTATTTTATTTAGAAAAAAAATCACACATATTTATATGTATACGTCAAAGTTTTTTATAGGCAATGTTTAAAAACTGAGTCACGTGACGAAATTTTTTAAAAAATTTTTTTTACCCAACGCGGCTTAATTTATATAGAAAAATCGTACCTACCGAGATTTGTGTGACTTATTTATATTAAAACTTTATTCGCCTGCAAAAAATTTATTACTAAACTGAGTTTGATCCATGTGCTTTGTTTATTTAAAAAAAATTTACTCACCAAGGTGATTAAAATTATTTAAAATATTTGTTAATCATACAAACTGACGTGACTTATATTAAATATTTTAATAAAAAGACAATTTTAGAAACATTTCAGTCACTTGAATAACTTTGCTTTGGAAATACTCCAGTCACGTGGCTTATTTTGTATCTACTAAAAAGTTTTTATTTAATAAAATTTTATTCAAATTTTCAATACAAAAGCTAACATTTCAAAACATTTTTATTTAAAAATAACTTTGTTTAAATATTTTTCTTGGAAAATGTTTTAGTCACGTGATTTATTTCATAATAAGTTTTAAATATTTTAAGGCGAGTTTTTATAGAAATTATATTTAAAAATAAAAAAATAAAAACATTTAAAATTCTAATATATTTTAAAATTATATTTTATTCAATAGAAATTACATTCAAAACTTTTTATTTTTTAAAATAAGTCATTTAAATATTTTTTTTTTAACAATAAAACTTATACAAAAATAAATTAAAAAATATATTTTAAATAGAAAAAACAAAATAACAACAACAAAATGTGGTTAGTGAATGCGGAATGTTTAAAAACTCCTATTTTTTGGAAATTTTAATTCAATAAAATATTTTTACTTTAATCTTTTTGTAAAAAAAAAAATAATAAATAAATATTTTTTCTAAATGTTTTAAGAAAAAACTTTATAATTAAAATAAAAAAAAACAAAATAAACAATTTTCTGTAATAAAACAATAATAATCCTTTGCTAATAAGCACTTAAGAAAAAAACAATCCACAAAAAATATTTCCTGGTCCACAGTTGCAAAAATGGCTTTCAACGATATTATTATTAAAAAACAATTTGTATAAATTTATTTTGTAAAATTACATTTCAATTTTAACTTTTTATCTTGTTGTAATAATTTATGTTAAATGTTTTTTTCTTTTTTTTTATAATAATTTTAAGGCAAAGCTAAAACAGAAACAGAAACGAAAAAAAAAAATTCTTGAAAAAAACTTTAAAAGAAATCAATAAAAATGTAATGAAATGATGATAAAAAAAAACCAATAAGAAGTTTTTATTAAATTGTATTATATTTGTTAATAATTTATTTATTTTTCATAAAATAATCTTAAAAGTAAAAAAATAAAAAAATAAAATAAAAATGAGTAAAAAAATTAAACATAAATAAATAAAGACATACAATTGTAAAAAAAATTTTGAGATTTTTTTAAGTTTTTTTTCAACATTTTAAGTGAAACTATTAAAAGGTGAGTTAGAATTTGGGACAATTGTATTTAATGTTCTAAGGCATAGAAAAGAAAAAAATATTTGTAGGCATCGTGATACAAAACAACATGGTCGCCACCGACAATTTGGCACGTTTGTATTAGAAAACATTTTTTTATAAATATTATCTTTATACTTACCCTTTGCTTTTTGCAATAACTCTTAAAAAAACTTAATTTTATTTAAATTTTATTATTTATTACATTTCTTTAAAATTTATTTTCCTTTTAAATTAAATGATTTTGTTTTTAATGTAAACTCGTTTAATGACTTTTCTTATGCCTTAAATTGGAAATTTATTTATTTTTGCATATTGTTTTTCTACTTCTTGCCAACATGGCACGGTTTAACTGTCATTAAAAAAAATTCCATGAAAATGACATTACCGGTCACTCCACCAGTTTAATGTAATTAATTATATATTTTTTTCAATGTTTATTTGTTTGTTGTTATATTAATATTTTATGTATAATTATTTAGTTTATTAAAGAGTTTTCTTTTAAATATATATTTTTCTTTTTTAATGTAATGAGTTTGGTTTTTTAATACTAAAAACGACATTTATTTTATAAATATTTTTTTTATTTGTTAAATGCTAAAACATGTGTGACCTTCTTTTTGTTTTTAATAAATTTTATAAAATTTTTGTATTAAACTTGTAACTATATATGTATGTATGTATTTAGTTTAAGAAATGTTTTTTTATGTTATTTTTTTTTGTGTGTTTTAAGTACCTCAAAATTCTAGTACTAAAATGCAACTGCAATTCTATTTAGGATTAAATTTTTTATTGCGGCCTTTTTTTTATTTGTTTGTTGTAAATATTCAGAAAGATGTGTTTGAAGAATAAGACTCCTTACATAAACGCTTGAAAATGCATGGAAAAGTTTGCAAATGAATTGTTAAAAATTGTTTGGAAATTCTTTTGGTTAGCCCTGATTGGGTTTAGACAATTTTTGCATATTTCTAAACATTAAACTTTAAAAAAAAATTTTTTTTTAAAAAAGTTTGTCATTTTAAGATGGCGTCGAGTTGGCCAGCGTATTTTTTTTATTGGATATTCTTTGAACACAAGGGACATCTACGAAGGTATACTTTCAAGCCATAGTGCATATTTTCCAGGTATGTATCGGCATATACTATGAAGAGCTAAAAGTGACCGTCCCCATCAACTGTATTGGTAATGTCACCTGTATAAATTGGGGTTGGCCAATATCTTTAAATGTCAAACTTCAAACCTTTTTTTTATTTTTATCAAGTTTGACTTTTTGAAATGACAGCAAAACGATCAGCTTTACCTGTCGAGTTCAGTTAGCTGCCAGAGTTCAGCTAGCAGCCAAAGTTAATATATTCATCAGGTATATGCTTCGGGGAGTATGGGAGTGTGTAAGGCAAATTGGCTAAAGCGGTCCTTAGTAAGACTTGTCATCCTTAAAACTGACAAGTATAACGTAAAGTGTTCCCACTATCCTTAGTAAGTCATTTCAAGCCGATTCGTAGGTCAGCGTACTGATCCCATTGCAACGGCAGTGGCCTCCTCGTGGTACTCCCTGGCGACCACCTCTGATGAGGTGAAAGTGGATGTCCGATCGGTCTCTAGAAAGTCTCGGTCTCGGTCTCGGGAAGTAGGCATATTTGTTAAGTTTGCTATTGACTTTCACCAAGCCAGGCTGGTGGCTTAGCTGGCAAATCCAGTACCAGCCTAGGAGAGCTATAGACCAATCACTGATTCTCCCCGAAGTTTAAATGATAACTGAAACCTATGTTAATGTAAATGATTGGCGGCCCTATATTCCACTAGGAATAAAAGGATTAAATATTATATGCATCGACAAATTTGCCGTGAACGGTGATATCATATACAATATATAAAAACACTTATAACTTTTAAAATTTTTTTTCAATAGATTTTGAGAGTAATCTTGACCATCACCAAAAACCGATCAGCCAAGTTGCTAAAAACACCTAGTATGAATACGCCTTGCTTAAACCGTTTTATGGTGCATTTAATCAGTTGTTTTCTGTTAAAATTTATTTCAATTAGTCTTTAAAAAAATTTTTGAGTTTTTTTTAAAAGCCTTAAATTAAATTGAGTGTTTTTTTTTAGTATATTCCATTGGCAGCTAAAGCGTTTATAAAAGTTCTCTTAACATTTTTATATTTTATCTTTTAAAAATTTCATGCGGTTAAAAGGTTAACGGGTAAACTACTGAATTCGAATTTAGTAAAGTTGGGCTGGCTTAGTGTCAAAAATGTTGAACTTGCCTTGACTGTGTTCCTTTAGGTACCAGGGACAGATAATAAGTATGTACATACAAAATATTTTGTTTTGTTTTTATACCCTCTCTCGTGATCTACTTAAACAAATATTCATTTTTAAATAAAATTATAAAAAAATGTTTTTTTTTTGATTGGGCTTACTTCTCCATCTCTGGTATGTATGTATGTATATAAATTCACCTTGACATAAAGTTTACTCGCCTTGCATATTATTTTATTATATTTAATGCGCCTTGCCCTCATATTTATAATAAGTTTTTGTAAGCAATTAGAAATTAAATTAGTTTTGCTTTTGAACTTTAATAAATTTTCAAATGAAATATATTTTGTAAGTTTTATAAAAGACAAATTCCAATTATTTAAAAATGAATAATTAATTTAACAGTTATAAAACTGTTTTATTCTTTTGCTCATTTTTGCTCTTTTATCAACTTTCATTTGGAGATTTAAAATTGTTTTCTAGTTTACCCTCTAGTCGCCTTTGGACGACCATAAAATATTTTCTCAATTATTTTGTTATACTCGTATGTATGTACATATGAATGAATGTGTTTTCTGTAAATTGTATGAAAACTTATTATATTTTCTTATTCCTTCTTTGTGTTTAAGTAAAATTTTTCATATAAAATTGTTTTAGTATTAATTTATTTATTTGTTTTTCTATTGTTTTCTTTTTGGTTTATTTATTTTTTCTATTTTAATTAAAGTCCCACAATTAAAGTAAATGTTTTTTGTTTTTTTTTGTATAAGAGAATTATTAGTATCTTTGTTTTTGTAATCAGACATTTTTACCGTTTTCGTTTTTCTCAAAGTTGATTTTTGTGATTTTTCTTACAAATATGTATGTTTGTATGTATGTCTGCTTATCGTTTTTGTATGAAAACTATTAGTTTATGGCTTTACGGTAAAATTTAACCAAAACACTGTGAAAATGGCAGTTTTTTCTTTAACAGTTATCTGAGTTTGTTTATTTCAGAGAGGTGGTTGGTGTAAGGCGTAAAATAGAGTAAAATATCTGTAGTGGCCGTTATGTTGTATGTCAATGTGTGTGTATAAAGAGCGAAATCAACATTACAAGCAAAAAGAAAAAAACCATACAAAATGGTTTATGATTAATGTAAATATTATAAGATGCCGGCATGGATTTTTGTTAATTCATATTTTTTAAATATAGAAGTTTAAATTTGTCTGCAATTCAATTGTCCTTGGTTTTTGGTCCTACGAATTTTCAAGATAAATGTTTCGATATTCCAAAAAATTATGCGCTTAAAAATCATAAACGAATTCTTTATGCATAATGATTAATAATAAAAAAATTATTGAAAATTCTTTATGAACGGAGGATAATTTAACAATTTTTTTTCATAAATAGAGAATTTTGCCTACATTTTCATTAAAAATCAAAATTTTAACACATCCCCTTATTCATAAACAATTTATAACTTTATTAAGTTTATAAGACAGATTTCTTAATAAAAATCGGTTTTATAAACCTTTAATAATTTTATATGTTAATCCTTTATGAATATTGGATTAAACTTTATTTTATAGTTGACTTATAAACTACTTGCCTGAGTCTCGGCTATAGAGCGGCTAATTATGACATTAGAGGTAAATTTAGTTTGAAAATTTATTTGACAATGATTCCACTTGATTTTTGTTTTTAATAACTTGTCTTCTATAGTTGGCAAATCACAACAAATACTGTCGATATAAATACCGACTTTTAGATCTTAAGAAGTTACTGAATAACAAAATTTGATAAAGAAATTCAATAAAAAAAAATATATATTTTTTTAAATAAAACCATGTGTCCTGATCTTAAATCATCACATCCGTTAACGTACAACTCATCGCGTAAAATGTATTTTTCATATTACGATTACATATTGTAATTATAAAGATGGTACCTATTTTAATGGCTACATGTGTACGTAAATGTACTTAACGTCATTCAATTTGGAATTACCTCTCTCTTAATCTTATCTTATAACTGTTGAGAAGATTTTTACGAACCGTCATCCGTTTACAAAATTGCGTTTGAGTTTATAGTTCATAAAAATAAATTTTAAAAAAAATTTTTGTAAATAAATTTTTAATGTTTCTTGATTGTTTAATTTAATTCAAAGCAAAATAAACTAATAGCATTTTGAATAAACAGCAAAACCTGGCAAAAAACTAACTCTGTGTTGAATTAACTCGATTTCCAAGTTTCCTTTGCATTATTTTTCATCATCATCAACAAAAAGCCGACTCAATATTTATGTAGTTTAAACGCAAGTAGTTTTAAACTATAGTTTTAAAAGTTTAAAATCTATTGTGATTTAAAAATGCTACTTATTTAAACTATAAATTGTGAATTAAGAAAATATTACGATCCTTTTGCAATCGTATGTATGTCATGATGCTTTTTAAGCCAACTTCATTACTATTACATTAAGTATTACGACATGTCATCAACTAAAATAAAATAAGAAACATTTTAATAGTGTAAAGACAATATCTAATAAAATGTTAAAAATACGTAAAGAAATATGGCTGCCATCATTTTTAGAAATTGTTCTAATATTTTTTATTTTCATTTTATTTGAAATGGAATTGTTAAAACAAAAAATGTAATGAGAAAATTTTCTACCCAATATTCTGACAATCAGAACAAAAATCATTTTATTTTGTTTATACAAAATTTAATGAAAATCGTATGACTTGTGGAATAGTGTGAAGCCGGCTTTTGTTTTCGGTTTACGATTAGTTATCACGTTTTTTTTTTTTTTTGGAAGATTTTCGATACAATAACAAATTATTTTGCACAAACAATTTTGTTAAATTTTTTTTAAATTAAGTTTTGACATTTTAAGAAGTGCTTTTTTGTTTTAAAATTTTCTTTTATTTTCCAATTTTGTAAACATCCAAGTAAAATGAATATTATTTTTACATACATTAATATATCTTTTATAGTTTTTAAGTTACATTTAATTAATAAAAATGTTCAAATCTAAACATTTAATTTCATTATTGTTATTTAAAATTAATTTTTTTTTTGTATGTTCAGCTAAAGGAAATGTTATTTAAACAACTTTTTATGATTTTAAAATTACGTTTAATGGAAAAGTTAAATAAACAGCCCACTTTGATTTTTTTTGAGCCCTTAAATCAATTAATACATTCAATTTAAAGATTCGTAGGACCATTATTATTATTTTAATTAATTTTTAGATGTAATTCTCTTCAATTTTCCCTTATTGCCTTCACCAAAGGTGGCAAGGATGTATACAAACATGCTTTCAAACGTGTTTGTTTGTTTATTTTTTATTGCTATTTTTATAACTGAGCATTTTCTTCTTCTACTTTAATTTCTCTTTACTGTAACCCTGTAAACATCTAAACAATTATACACATTTTTCTGTTTGAGCTTTAACTTACAAAATAAATACATTTTTCCTACTATAAATGTAATTTATTTTTCAAATTTTATTTACCAAATGTGTTTCAACTACTTTTTAAATATGTTTTAAATGTTTTTTTATTCCTTTTAATTTCTTTTTTTTTTTTTTGTAATTAAAACTATTTTCTGCTTACATTCTTTATTTAATTTATATTAAATTGTGCTTCTCTTTCGGCTTTGATTTTAATGAAGTTTTTTGTAAATATTTTTTTTTAAATTTTGTTTTAATTTTTAAAAGTTTTTAATGTTATGATTATGAGTTAATGTTATAATAATAATAATTATGTTTTAATTATATTTATTTAGTTTTAGTATAAATATGAAATGCTTTGTTTTTTTTTAATTAAATAATTAAATATTAATAATATTTTGATTTTAACAAAAAAGTTTTTATATTTTTGTATAAATAGATTTTGTTTTAGTTTTAATAAATAAATAACAAATATTCCATAAAGAATTTTTCTTTATTTTCAAAGAAGGTAAATATATGTATATTTATTAATTTTTATTTGTTTTTATAGTTAAAAGTATAAATACAAATTAAATATATATAGATTTTTAACAAAAAATTTGTTTTTGTGGATTTTTGTAAATTGAATATAAAAAAATCAATTCTAAAAGCAGGTAAACAGTTACGAATTCTTTAAGGTTACAATATTTTTTGGATTTTAAGTTAATCATTTGTATGTTGGTTGGTTTTTTTTGTTTTTTTTTTTTTAATTTTACTAATTTATTTTTAGATTTTTGGTTTAATTATTATATAATTTTTTAAGGGGTAAATTTTTATTTAAGTTTAACTAAATGTATTAAAATAAATTATTAGCTTTTGATTTTTGGCCTTAATCAAGGAAGTATTTTGGGGGAAAGTTTTTATAATTAAGGTATTCACGTCATGTCATGTCATTAATTTTGTGTTTTCTTTTTCATCAAAAGAAAAAATATTAGTTTTTTCATTACCTTTTTTAGACTTTAGATTTTTGTAAAAAATATTTAAAATATTTAGTGGAACTTTTCCTTAGTAGAATGAAGGTCTTTTGCTAGATGTGAAGCAGTATTACTTTGCAGTTTTTATGTAAACCAGCAAAAAAGATTCACTTTTTTAACGAATTTAACTTTTAAAATTTTTTTTAATTCTTATTTCTTATAATTTTTCTGAATTTAATTTTTTTTGTTTATTTATTCATTAATTTTTTAATGTTACTTTGTTTAGTACTTTTAAGTCGGCATAACCTTAGTCAATATTTAAATATCAACGCCGTTACAAAATAACAAAAACAAGTCTTTGGGTTTTGTATAAAAATTGTAGAAATTTATTTTGGGTATTTATTTCAGTTTTATTTATTAATTCAAATTTAATTTAAGGCCTCCGCCAACAATTAAGTTGACATCAGCCGCTGCTTTTTAGGTTTTTTATAAGTTTCAAGTCTTTACTTATTTGTTTTAACTTAAGTAATCAGCTGTTTTTGTAGTGCAAATTTCTGTTAACATTTTTTTTTCGCAAAAAAACAAGAAAATGTTTTTTATGCTCTAAATTTTTTTTTTGATTATTTGCGATAATTTTTAAAATAAATTTCATTAAGTTTTTTTTTCTGATTTCGCACATAATAACGTATCTTTTTTTAACCTTAATTACGTAAAAACGCAAGTAAACATACGTATGTTTAGGACAAAGTTTCACAAAGAATTTACTCATTTAATTGTAGATAAAAAATGTTTATATGACTAAAAGAGGCAGCAGCTTTTTGTTGTTGTTGTTACAGTTTCGGTAATAAGATTTGTTTTTAAGACAAATAACTGATTGGGTCAAGGCTTTCCATTATAGGGTTAGGCCATTGAACATCGCCTTCAGGCATGCGATGAATGTTGGACCTTAGTTGGTCGACAAAGTTGCGTAAGCGTAACAGGGGACACCAAGTCTTTGCTGGGTATACAAAAGAATTACTTTAAAATAGAACATTAGAGTCCAGGTTTCTTTGCCATTAGTCCCAAAGAAGTCGTTGTTATGTTGGAAACACTTTTTTTTTGCACTTTCGCAAGACTTAAGCTGGTAACGTGAATACCTTAATTCTTTATTTCGATATTATTTTATAAATTTGCAAAAATTTTGTTTCTATAAATTTTTTTTATTATAAATATTTAAAGGATTTAAAATAAAATCTTTCCTTATATAGAGATTCAGATGTGAAGAGTAATAAAACAAAAAAATTGAAAATTTTCCAATGGTTTGAGATTTTTTCTTTAAAAATTGGAAACTAGTTTTAATGGGGTTTAAAAAAAAACATTCATATTTCTATCCTTTTCTTACAAAACTTTAAATTTATTTTTTATTCTATAAAACATTGTCAAGAAATTCTTTATTTTATAGAAACATTTTTGAACTTTTTTCTATACGAATTTTGTAAAGAATATTTTGTAAACTTTTATTTTGAATAGAAAATCAATGTTTCATAAAAATTTTAATTTATTTTTTTAATTTTATAATTTGATTATTGTGAGAAATTATCTATTTTAAAGAAATTTTTTAATAAATTATCTTCATCATAGAAAACTTTCCCTGTTTTAATAAAAAATTAAAAAAAAACATTTTAAAATTTCATGGATATTATTAGAACTTTTTGTTGTTTATTATCCAATTTATAAAAACACCTTTTTAAAGTTTTTATATTTTAAATAAAATATTAAGTTACATATGTATTTAAAAAATTTGTTTTTAATTTTGTTTAAAATTTTTAAAAATTTCCCTAAATAATAAACATTTTTTTAAATTAATTTTTATTTAACAAATTTTTTTAAGTTAATTTTTATTTTAAAAAAATTTGTCAAAATATTCAATTATCCAGCAGTTTTGCTTTAATTTCTCTACTTTAATAAATATTTTTAATTAAATTTTCTATTTGAAATAAAAATTTAAAAAAACATTTTATTTGTAAAATAATTTTCTATTCAACAAAAAATGTATTAAATTTTTAAGAATTCACTTTAATTTTCCCTTAAAAATATTTTTTAATTAACAATTTTTTTTAATAAAAACCTAATTTTATAGAAAATCGTCAACAGATTGTTTATAAAAAAATGTTGATTCAATTCCATAAAAAGATTTTTTAACATTTAAGAAATTGTCTGCAAGATTTTTATTTTTTTTTAATAAAAAATATTTTATTGTTAATTCCAAAGGATTTTTTTAAAAATTTAAAAAATAAATTCACAGGAAAGTTTCCGTTTTTTTTTTGAAAATTTTACCAAAGACAAAAATTTGTCAATAAAATTCTTTGTTTTTTAGAAAATTTCTAAAAGAAAATTTTTTCGTTTAGATAAAAACAATTTTGTATTCTCCATTCAATAGAATATTATTAGACATTTTTTAATAATTTTTTTTTAAATTTGTATTTGTTTTTTTAAATTTTTAATTGGATAGAAAAATGTTCGATTGATTTTTCGTTTTTTTTTCCAGGAAACTTTAAAGCAACTTTTCAATAAAAAATATCAATTTGGCAAATTTGGATTCAAATTAAAATTTATTTAAAAAATTTTAAGTCTTTTTTTATTTTGTTTTACGATTGTAAAGTTGGAAAAGCGTTGCTTTAGGTGAATTGAAGGTATTGAAATAAAAACCTTTTTTTTCAATATTTTAAGCTGAGTTGCTTTTAATGATCCTTTGCCCCGATTCTTTAACATAAAAAGTGTACAAATATCGCTACAAAGGACTTAATACTTTATAAGATTTTCAGGTTATTTGTATAAGTCCAGCATCATTGAGTTTGTTCCCTATTATTTAGGAAAACAATTGTAGTTTTTTTTATCTTCTAAATTTTTTTTAACAGAGATTGGACAACATAACAAGGATGAAACATTTTCCAACATAATTTTTTAAAACCTGGTTTCAAATTTAAAGTTGTTTTAATTTAGATGTATGCTTTTTTATAAATTTTAAATTCAGTAAAACTTAATTTTGGTTTCGAGTTTTAATTTTTTTTTGGGAATTTTGTTCGGAATTTGTTTTTTTGCTTCTTTCTACTATAAATCACTGTCAAGTTGTATCACCCCAAAAAAATTCATTTTTAAATTGTGCTTTATTTTGAACTTAAGGAATGCTTGAATTTGTTTTATTCAACAAAAATTCTCTGTATTATTGACAAAATTCAATTTAAAAAAATATTAAAAATAAATAAAAAAAGTTTTTTTTGGCATAAAAAAATTATTGCAAATAAGCGGAAGACTTAAAATATTGTTAAAAATTAATTTATTAAATTTATTAAAAGTATTTTGCTTTTAGTAAAGTTAATGGACGCTTAAAATTATGTTTATAAATTGCGGACTGAGAGCTTGTTTCTATGAATGCAGTGAAGTTTGTAAAACTGAAAACCCTTTTTTAAAAAAATTCAAGAATTTTCAGTTTATAAAGAGTTGTTTATATGTGATATAGAAATATGCCTAAACCTATTGAGATTATAATGATGAAAAAGGAATTCATATAAAATTATTGCAGACAATAAATAACCTTAAAAATTGTAGTAATTTTTTAAGGTTATGTTTTTAAAAAATACAATTTTTTTTAGTTTATTTCATGTCATTTTGTTTTGATTTTATTTGTTTAAATTAAATATATGACTTCTATTTAAAAAAGGAATAAAACAAAAATTATGGAAATTATTTTAAAATTTTTTCGAACCTTGAAAAATTTTAAGCTAAAACTTAAAAATCTTTTTAATGCAAAAACGTTTTAATTCATTTAGATAATCCCACGTTGTATGTAGAAAATTTATTTAAATCGTTTTAAAAAATTTTTTCCTTATAAATTTTGAGGTTAAAAAAAAGCCCTTAATTTATCAATTGAATTTTGTTAAAAATTATTATGAATTCCTTTTGGTTTTTATTAAAAATGTAAATTTATTAAACATTTTCTATTTTCTTTTACCTATTTTTTCTTTAAATTCTACAGGTGGTGAAATTTAGTCTGTGTGTGATGTTGTTTTGTTTATAAATATTTTTTATTTTTCTTTTTGGTTTTTTTTTTAATTTTAATTATAAATTAACATATAATTTCTTATAAAAAATTGCTTGTTTACTGTATTATTTTATTTTTGAGTCTTCCATAAGGAATTAATAATTTGTGTTTGTGTTGTTTTCTGTTCTAAAATATTAAATTAAAACAAAAAAAAAAAACATTAGCTGAGTAAAATTGTTGTTTTTTTTGTGTTTGAGTTCCCCTTAATTTACTAAAGTAATACATTTATTTATTTATCTTTTTACTTAAATATTATTAACTAATAAATTAATTATATGTATTTAAGATGAAATATGTAAATCGATGACTACAGGTTGCCACCAACTAACTGGCAGTTGTTTTTTTCCATTACAACATTGCCACCATAATCATATGGATTTTGTCTGCCGTCATTTTTTAAAGTAAAAAAAATCTGTCAGTTCCCTGTTGTTGTCAACATTTGACCATCGACTTGTATTGAAGTTTTAGTTTTGAATTAAAAATGAAAAAAAACTAAAGAAAAGTCTTTTGGTAAAGGGATGTTAAAAATAACCTCAACAAAATAATTTAAGAGTTGTTTTTAGAAAAAGTAGTTCTAGAGAACAAATATATGGTAATCACAAATTATTTCAATATTCTATGATCATTGCAATTGTTTATATGACTGTCACAAACATTTTATTGTTGTAGTTAATTTTGGGCTAGTGATTAAACCATAATGAAGATTAGAGCAAGCATTTATGTATATGTTGATGGGTAATCATAAATATGTTGCTCTTAGAATATATGATAACCATAATCTAAGAGCAACATAATTATGATTTGTCGTTATCAAGTTTATTGTTATGATAAATATTAAATTGATTCTTGCCAACTATATATACGATATTGGTATTGGCGTAAAATATGACTACAACCATATGTTTTTGACAATCATGAATATGATTTCAGTGACCATAGTATTTTTAACTATTCTGTGAACATATTCCGTGACCATATTCAACCATATTTTTTCTTTGCGTGTAATTTAACTTAGATTTTAATGGGATTAAAAAAAATCAATTGGGGTATTCGTTTAATCTCTTAAATGCCTCTTATACCTCTTAAACTCTTTAACTTTCATACATTATTAAAAGTTTAAGATGCATAAGAGGCATTTAAGCGATTATGCGATTACCCCTGATGTGTTTTAAAAATCTTAAGAACTGATTTCGCTTATTTTTAATATTACTTGAGTCTTTTTTTATATTAATTTAAATATTGCTTTAATGTTATATTTTCTTTTAAAAATATATCAAATTATTCCTTTCTGTTCTAGAAATGTAATTGATTTTTAAATAATTTTTAAATCAATTTAAAGCGATTTTAATTCATGTCAAAAGTCTAGTTTTATTTAAAAAATCGATTATTTTTATTTTATACTGACTTTTATTGACTTTAAACACCGATTAATCAACAAAGGAGGTTGTAAAAACGTTCAATGAACTTAATTTATGAGATTAAGTCGAAAAAAATGTTGCCACATGTTTACGACATTTAAGAGAATATGCGTTAAAAAACACAAGAACAAAATCGTTTACTTCAATAATTTAAAAATGTAAAAGCAAAGACTTTTAGTGTTTTTTTTTGCACAAAAACATGGGATGTAAAACAACCTTAAATAAGGCAAAATGCCTACAAAAATAATGGAAATTTCAAGCGATATTGAATAAATCTTAAATAGAAGAGGGCGAGATTTATGATTGATTATAATAGTAACCATCAGGTAGTTCTATAGCGCACCCTTTGCTTAATTGCTGTCCAATAGCAGCATTTAAAAGCAAGGCCAACGATCAATTTTAGATTCATAAAATAAAATTGATGAAAAAACTTTCTTAATTTAAATATTTTAATAAATTAATAAATAAGTTGAAGATCAAAAAATAATAAATTTTAAGCTACGATTAATCGATTAATAAATCGAAAGAAAAATGGTTCAAGCAAGACTTTAAAATCGATTTTCTTTATTTGATGTCCTATAAATGGCAATTATGCAATCGCTATAATGATCAGATGTCTTGTGAATTTGCAATAAATTTTGTGTTTTTTATTTTAAATCGTTTTTCAAACAACATTTTAGCATTTTGCAAATATGATTAGAAATAAAAACGACAATAAATTAACTTTAAATCAGATTTCTTAACTGAAATCTTAAACAAGTAAAATGTCATTGTCTTTTAATTAGGAAAATACCAAAAACATTTTAAAAAGTTTAAAAAGTGAATAACATACTTGTATTTTGTTTACAGAACAAGGAAAATCTAACCTTAAAAAAATTTAAAGGTTATGTTTTGAAAAATATCTTATTTTTTAACATTAACATATAAATATTTCAAACAGTTTTTAGTTAATGGTAAAATAAGTTCAGTTTTTAACAAATTATTAACTTAAGCCAACAAATAATCCGAAAACAAATAAATATTTTTTTTTAATCTATGAAAATTATTTTAAATCTTTAATTGGTTTCCTGAAAGTTGCATATTTTGTTTAAAAAAAATTTATTTTTAAATAAAATATATTATTTATGTTTTAAGAAAACAAGTTTTATAAGTTTCTATATTGAAAATTCCAATTTTTAAATTTTTTTGAGGTTATGTTACCAAATTTTTGCGACTTTTCATTGTTTCATCATTTTTTTATTTTGTAATTTTAATGCATTTTTTTCTAAATTATTCTTTAAGATTAAAACTTTTCTTAATTGTAATTTTTTTCTATGTTTTATATGATTTTTATTTTTAAAGAGGAAGGAAGTTTATTTTGATTTACAAAAAAATCAGGTTTTAAAATAAAGGGAAATTATGTCTACTATTTACAAAGAAATTGCTTATGGTTTGCAGGTTTTTACTTTTTTCACTTAAAGATTATTTTCCATTCATCTTTAGCTGTTTCTTTCTTTATCTTTTGTCATCTTAAACGTTTTCAAACTCATTGAATTTCTTTAATTAAGTTAAATTCCCTTCACTAACTGTTTTCTTTTAAATTCTTTTGCTACAATTTCCGCTACATTTCATTCGATTTCAATTCGTTTCTTAATTCACTTTTTATTTGTTTGTTTTTTAGTTGTTATTCTTCGTTTACTTTATTTTAATTTTGTTTTAATCTTAATTTATTGTTGTGCTGTTGCTGTTGTTGTTGCTGCTGCTGCTTCTGTTGCTGTTGTTGTTGTTTCCTTATAGAATATGGTTAGTACTTTTCATCATCAGATATCTCCCTTTGGGAATTCTGTAATTCTCAGGCTTTGTACTGTTGATTTCTAACGGCACAGCATAAACTCAAAGAGAATGTCAAAGCCAACAATTCCAGCAAAATAACGCCGCCAGTAATGCCAAACAGCAATACCCAATTCTCATATATCAATTCAATGAGTTTGTCAACGCAACCCTGTGTAAAGAAAAAAATTCTTGTTTTTTTAGTTTATATTATTAGAAAAGAAATCTTAAGCATTAACCTGCTGGTGTATGGCAGCATTTAGGGCACCTCCAAATTTCAATTTTCTCGACATTTCGCAGACATTTTCTTTTAGTTCGTCTTTACAGCACGATTCGGGTATATTGTAGAAGACATTCATCGAAGAAATGGCTATATCAACGATATTCGTACGATCGACATTGTTGAAACGACTGGTAGCCCAATCGCCGGGTCCATCAGCACCACAGCATTTCAGCTAATCAAAAGAAGGGTAGAAAAACCCAAGAGTTTTATAAGCAACTTTCGATTTTTAATATTTAAATTCTTGCCAATTATATGCTTAAATTAAATGTTTTAAAGCTTTTGGGAACTCTGTGGAAAACACACAATGACATAGACATTGTTTCGCTATCATTATTTAATAATTTTAATTTATTAAACACTTTGTCAGATAATTTCATTTATCATTAAAAAAATACAACAAATTTTTTTTAACCAATCTTTCACTGCAGATTTTGCTTAGTGTAACTTAAAAACAATTGATTTAATTTTCACTCGCGAAATTGTTTAATTCTCATGAGTCACATCAAATTGCTAATACTCAACGTAGTGCCAGTAGCATTTTGTAATCCAAGCACAAGAGATTTGGCCCCTACTGCTGTAAGTTATCAGAACGCTCATAAATATAAATTTTTGTCTAAAAAATTTAGATAAAAAAAAGGCAGCCGTGTTTTTATTTTTATTTTTTATAGATTGTAAGCCCACACAGAGGGAAAAAAGACGTTCTAAAATTATGCACGGCTGGTGTCAAATTGTGAACGAAGCGTTGTCACTTTTTCGAGAACATCCATTCATAAATCTAAAACCAAATGTTGTCAAATCAAGAACGAAATGTTGTCAAATCGAGAATGAAAATCTTAAAATACCAGACGTTGTCAAACTGTGAACGCCTGTTCAACAATCAAGAACGTTCGTTATCGAAATAAGAACGGAGCGTTGTCTAAACTAGAACGGCTGTCAAAATAAGAACGAAACGTTATCAAAACAAGAACGGCTGTTGTTGAAATAAGAATCAGGTGTTCTTAGAAAAATGACACCATCCGTTGTCAAATCAAGAAAAAACGTGCTTAGCTCACTTTTGACAACGGATGGTGTCAATTTCGGTGTTTTTCGAACGGTTTTTTTTCCTTTGTGCAAAGGTTTCAAATAATACAGTTTTAACATATGAGTTATAGAAGTTATTCCGAATTATACAAAAATGTGAACTTTCCTAATGTCTACCAAACAACAAATTTGAAAAAAAACCTATTAAAAGCTTAAAGAAGAAATACTTAAAAAAAGGCCTTAGGGATCTATAACTAATAGGCCAGTTTTAGTTTAGGGACCAAAATTGGATGCTCAGGCCTTCCCAATGTTAATTAAAATGAAAGAAAACTAATTGTGAACGATGGCGTATGTTTATTATTTAAGTTGTTTTATTTATATATCAGCTGTTTCTAGGGCTATTTTGCTGATTTTCAATACCACTAATTTCTTAAATATGTCTGTTATATTAAACATAAAACCGATATGTAGATGATACTTGATTTCAACAACAACACATGGACAAACAAGGAATTGTATTTTTGACTGAGAACTTTTTTTAGATGTTTCAACAAACTGGTTTCTTGCTGTCATTGTTGGCAACGTTGCGACCAGATTTGTGTAATTTGATGCATTAACGTCGCTCCAACTACTTAATTTAATTTTTATTTATTTATTTCATGTAAAAAAATCTTAAGCCAAATCAAGACCAATTGATTTAAGTATAAAATTAGACAGTTTAACTTTAGCTCAAGAGACCTTTATATCTTGATTGTTTTATTAGGCTTTCAAAGTCATTCGATGAAATAAACGAATCTTTATTTAATTTAATTTTTTCATTATCACAACTTTCACTTAAAATAATTTTTTATTCAAATTATGGCATTATTCATTTTTGTTTACCACAGACTAAAACCGTTTATATTCAAAGTGACAACCCTACAAGAACAGTGACGGTCATTTGACCGGTCCATCCATCACAGTTTCTATCACTTTCTTAAAGGCAATATGAAAAAAATGA
>NDXZ01046107.1:0-11054 GCA_003055125.1 Paykullia maculata
TTTTTGGTCTCTATTTTGGAAAAATGACTTAAAAAATCCGCGGTTTGGCAAAGTTTCTTGAAATAACCCATAGAACAAGAATCGCGATGTGCCTTAGACCCAAAAAAAAAACGAACCACCCTAATACATACATATATCATAAAATAATAATGAAATAGAATTATTGTGACACGTTTTATTTTTGAATTTAGACTTATTTAATGTTGAAATATTTAAATAGTTTTAAGTTTTTGCCGCTAATTTAATATTTATAAAAATATATAATTCTATATATTATTATTCATATCTTAAAAATAATTTTGAGATCTTTTTTTTTGATAATTTTAGGTTTAAATTTAAATAAGCTTTGCTTTATTTTTCTTAAATAAAAATCATGTTTTATTTACACAAATATCATTTATAATGATGAACGAAATAAAAAAAAATAAAAGTGCATTGTTTTTTTAATTTTGAAACAGATGTTTATATATAAAATATTTTTTAAACTAATTGAATACGGATTTTTTTAAAAGAGAGCATTTAAAAAAATTAAAATTTTATTAAAATTATTTTCAAAAAAAATTTTTTCATTTAAAGGAATAAATTCTATTTTTTTTTAATCTAATACCCGTTATTGTTAAATAAATAAATAAATTAGGCAGTTATCTTGTATTAGATATACATACATACATAATTTGATTATGCAAGTTAATAAGAAGTAGGCCTGACGTAATATGAAACTCTAGTTAGTATTAAATCCAAGGTATATCAACTACCTGGTAGTCTTTTTAAACCAGCAGATTAAGATAACAAACTTCATACATAAAAAATTAATTTTCTTTCCTTTTTCGCAAAGTTCAATGATTAAACAATTAACGATGAACGAACGGTTTGAGAAATTTAAGGCACTATCTTCAGATAAAAATAATTTTACTATTTTAGGATAATCTTTACTTTAATTTTACTATATTATTAGCCTCAAAATTAAACTTTTGTATATAAATAATTTTTCGTTTATGTAAAAAAATTGCTTATTTAACAGTGAAAATAACAGTTTTCAAAAATGTGATTATTTTTATAAGCTTATTCTAGTTTTTATTTAAAATAAATAGATTCTCATAAAACTTTTACATATGTTGATAAATTTAATGTTCTGAATTTTTATTTTATTTTAAATATATAATATAAACAATTTTGCACAACGTATTATATTATTTAATGCAACTTGGCAGCACTTTTCATAAATAGTTGTAAATACTTTTTACCAATCCTAACAGATTTCCATCTGGCATCCTTTTACTGAACTAAATTGACATTTACTATTTTTTGTTAACAAAATAAAAAAGTCGAGAAATTTTAACAAAAAAGTAGCTGTAAAAAAGTATTAAATAAGTTTAAATAGAATAAATATATCTAATAATTATGGATAAATTAACCACTATAAGTGCAACTTTATTTATGGCAGCTGATGTTTTTGCTATAGTTAGCTTAGCTATGCCCGATTGGATTGTCACCGAAGAAGCTGGCAAGTTAATTTTTTCTTATGAATTAAATAACTGAAATTGATGCTTCTCTTATCCTGCTTTCAGGTGACATACGTCTCGGTCTTATGTGGACCTGCATGACCCTTTACAATCGTCCCCAAGTTTGTTATACCCCTGAGTTACAACCGGAATGGCTGGTGGCTCTTGTTTGCATTTTCATTGGCTGCATTTGTATTACAACGACGGTGATTCTGTTGGCCTCAAGTACTTGGGATCGTAATGTTATACCTTATGCCAGGTGGGTGGGATTTACGGCCATGGTTCTATTTTGTCTTGCTGCTGTAGTGTTTCCGTTAGGCTTTCATATCGAAGAGATAGGAGGCCAGGCGTATCAGTTACCAAATACCTATAAAATAGGTATCTCATATATTTTATTCGTTTTGGCTTTGTGGATAACAGTGGTTTCGGAGCTGTTTGCTGGCAAGGTTTGTTTGCCACATTTTTAAAAGGTGAAGTTAGAAAAAGCAAATAAATAGATCAATAATTTTTAGTAGTTTTAAGTAAGAGTTAGATGTTGTTTTAAATTTCTTAACATAAGATATGCCGTCTACACTTTGGTCTAAAAAAATCATTCTAGTCCCATGTGCGTGAAAATATTAATTCATGGTTAAACAATAAAGTCGATACATTTTTTACCGAAAAGTAATTATTAAACAAAATATAAAATGTTCTATGCATACATATACATATGTATATAACTTTAAAAAAAACTTGTTTCGGTTATCACACAAGTTTTTACAATTTAAATAAAATGTATACTATAAGTTCGTTTATACATGTCTTCAGATTAATAACGGTCTTTTTTATAATTGATTTATAAACTTATAAAACTAATATTTCGTACAAAATTGTTAAATAACTTTTATTTCTTATACCTATATGCAATTTCATAACATGCATTAGTTTTATCTTATTTTGTTTTAGTTTATGTTACAAAAATTTATATTTAATTTAACAATCTCATGACAATTAAATCAAATCTCAAATATTTTTTTAAAAGGGTCTTAATGGTTTCTTTTTTTTATATGAAATATGTTAACCTTTTTTTTTTGTTACTTTTTTAATAAGTCAATAACATGGATGTAAATAATTAACAGTTTTGATAAAAATATTTTTTATTTTTGGGAGATAGAAATAAGCACTAACCCAAAAGCATTTAGTATTAAGTAAACCCTAATTTTAAGAGGAAGCTGCTGCTGTCTAAGTTTCGATTGTCATAAAATTAGTTTTTGTGCTTAATTAATTATATAATAATTAAGGTAATTTTACGCGATTTACTTTATCTCTGACGAATTTTTACTTTGACAAAACGGCTTCGACAGATTCTAAAATCCACAGAGAATAATGACGTTTACAGCTATCGAGTTTTTGTGAATAATTGTAAAAAATATAAGATATGTACATCAGAAGCAATTGCATATTATTATGTGCAAGCTTGTAAACTAATTTGCGCCGGTTGATAAAACCACACAGGAATTTTTAGAATATTTTATCTTAGTATTCAATGAGTCTTTTTTTAATGAAAACATATGTTCAGTTTCACATTGCCAACGTGTTTTAGTAAAAGAAAAATCAAACGCGTTTTTGATCTGAAGGTGGGTTACTTTAAGACAAGCAAGCCATGAAGATCTTAAATAATAAAGTTGAAATTACTTACCTTTTGCACACAATTAAGCACACATGAATACACAAACAAAATTAAAACCGAAAATAGTATGTATAATGATTATAAAGTTACTCAGCATTCTCGTAAGATCCAGAAGCTGTTGCAGTTGGATTTAAAATCGACAAATTAATAGTCAAAAATTTGCAAAAAAAATCCGAAATTGAAAACTTTATATTAATTATAAATTGGAAAATTATCAGTTATTATAAGAATTGTTTTTTAATTTAAAAAAAAATGTTCTATTAAAGCGAAGGAAAAGTTTTAAGCGTAAGTTGTTTAATCTAATTTTTGATAAAATTCCAGTACTAAAATAAAACTATTTAAATACTTGATTTGCTAGCATTTTATATTTATTTTTTTGCATTTAAATTATATAATATATGCATACATTTATGTAACATACATGTTTTAATGTATTTTTAATTTTACAATAGCTTAAATAAATCTATTTAAAATATTCTTTATTTATGTATATTTTGCTTATAATTATTAAATTTTATTGTTGTTAAGAATTTTCATAAATAAATTAAAGACCTTAAATAAAGTCTCTATATCTATATATATAAAATAGTAAGGTGACTGACTGATTGATTGATTCATCATATAATTCATATAAAGGCAAAAAAAACATTTAAATAATATATGTACATATTTTAAATAAAAACTATTAAGAGCTTTTACTTATTTAATTGGAAAATTCAAGTTAAAAAATATGACATCTGGCTTTAACTTAAAGAGAAGTAAGTATTTAAGTTTTTCTTAAAAAGATCTTCTTTTCCAGTAAAAAAAAAATAGCACAGAAAAGAAAAAGGGTTAAATAATTAGCAACAGCTTGTGAACAGATTTGGGTTTGTTAAATATTTATACTGCCATTTAAAATTTAAAATAAATTAGTAAATTGATAAAAAAAAAATATGTCAATTGATGTATTGCAACAAAATACAGAACCATTTGCTAACAAGTATACTGACTAGACTTATTCCATGTGTTTAGAAAAAAAAACTAAAGAAAAAAGAAGAAATTAAAAAAACTGCTATTTGTAATAAAAAATATTGTTTTTGTTTAAACATTAAATTTTTCTGTTATTTTAAGCTTTTTTTTAGATTTTTGTTAAAAAAAAATCACTTTCCATATAATATCTATTACTAATACGTATGAGCAACATCAAGTTCTTTTTTACACACGTTTGTTTGTTTGTGACCTCGCGACGTTTTTGTTTCGTTTAAAAATGCCAAAAATCACATTGTTACACAAACCAACTACCAGGCGCCCATAACAAGCAGCAGGTTGCTAAAAATATAACACTTTAGCGACTGTACTAATTTAACAATATAACGTTGCTACGATGGTTGCGAAATCTACTAAGTATAGCAAAAACATTAACCAGTGTTATACTATACGATCTAACATACTGTAAAAATGAAACGCTAACAGAAACAATTAAACATTATCTGTGCATAACATAACCAGTCTCTGCAACAAACACCGTTTAACACTCTGTTACTTTTTAACTTGATTCGTTTGTAAGTACATCCGTAGATGTTTTTTATTTGTTTATTTATAAAATGTTGAACGTTTAAAAGTTTGTTTTTTTTTTGGGTTTAAATAACTACAAATTAAGGAAACTAAATTTAACCAACCTGTTATGTGTAAAGTGTTTGATTAAATAAGCAAAATTAATAATTTTAAGGCAACGATACCAAAAGGACATTGCTTTATTCACATCGTACGCTCTTTTAGTTAACCTTGTAACATCCAAAGAAAAATGTTTAATAAATCAATAAATTATTATCCATTACATTATTATCCATTAAAATTGATGTACATATATTATTTTAAATTTAAACCTTTAACGGGTCGTATTCTGACATCCTCATTGACATATTTCTATGGAAAAATACTTGCCCCCATATTTATAAACAACTTATAGCTTTATTTAATGCCCCTATTATGGTTTACAACTCAACTCAGTTAAAACAACCCAACTTGAAAACAACTTAACTCTTTTTGGTATTACGAATTACAACTTATTCCAGACTGTTATCAGTCTTAATAGTGACGATTTGACAGTTGAATAAATAGCTAATGCTATTGTGACAAAAAAAAACTCTTTGTTAATAAAACAACTGCTTAGTTATGAGTTATTAGTTGTAATTTTTTTTATGTTTCTGTCAACCTCACAAACACAAATTGTTATCCATAATACCGAATTGTAAAATTTCAACTGAAGTATAGCTGAGTTGTAAGCCGTAATAGGGGCATAAGGTTTTTAAGACAGATTTCATATACAAAATTAGTTTTCTAAACCTTTTATATATGTTTAAAACGTTTATGAATATGGGGATTGGACTATGGGTATCTGGTTTGTGAAACTGCAAGTACATAACAGTATCAGCACTAGTTTATGAATATATCTTTAATTTATTTATTCGAATTCATTTATATATCGGTAGTTTGTTTTAATTTTTTTTTCTTTGTGTTAAGCTTTTGTCAGTGTATATTTTGTTATATTTTATTTAAAAACACATACAAGTTAATATTAATAAAAAAATAAATCTTAAAAGTTGTTTAAGAACAATTTAGTATAAAAAATAGATTAATAGATTTCATTTATTTCCTTACATTTGTTTTTAGTACATACATATTAAAATAGTTTAACAATTTTATATTACCTTTAAAAAAGAAAAACATTTCCCTAGAATTAAATGTCATAAATGTAGGGGTATGTTCTGTATTTCGTGTGAAATCAAAATGTGCGGAATTGTTCATGGCATTGCTGTTTTTTATAACAACAATTCTATGATAATTCCGCACATTTTAATACCACACGAAATACAGAACATCCCTGGTAAATAAAAAAGGAGATAAAGAAAAACTTTGAGGTATTTTTTTTTTTTAAAGAGATAAAGAAATTTTAACAAAATTAATATTTTAGAGATTCAACAAGGAGAATAAAAACAATAAATAATATAAAATTAAAATTATATAACAAACTTAAATAATAAACAAAACAAACAAAAAAACACACAAAATTAAAAAAGTTTACAATTAAGATGATAGAAATAATGGTTTTGGATGTTTTTTGTGACTTTTGATGACAAAAGCTTTAAGGTTATGAAAATATTTAATAATATTTTATTGAATATTAACAACAAAAAATAAAAGTTTTTACAATGATATTAACAAGCATTTAACGACAAAGAAATAAAATAAATAATAATAAATAAATAATTTAAGCTTACAAAAGAAAAAAGAAATTAATTTATTATAAAAAAAAAAATAAAAAATATGTAATGACAGGGCAGCTATAGAGTTTGAAAAAAATAATAATAAACAATTATGTTTATTTATAATTTTCTTTATTTAAGAAACTTTAAAAGAAAATAAGCTGTTAATTCTTTCTTTACTTTGCCACAATTTAGGTTCTAGACTTGCCTACAAACTGGGCTTTAGTCTATAGCCTTTTTTTTAACCTTAATTGTCTACAATCTAGACTACCATCTAGTCTATAATATAATATTGTAATATACTTTAAATTTCAACTATATTGTCTAGCATATGTCAAAGAGTGAAATTTCATTTGCAAATTAAATTGATTCTATATTTTTGGCTTCTTTAGAAAACATTAAACTAAATATTATTTTGAATTAAATTACATTAAATTCCTTAAATAGAATCGGTAAAGCCTTTGGTATTATATTTATTAACAATAAGAATTTTACAATGTACATACATATTTATAAACAACAACAACAACAAGTATTTGCATTTTAAGCTTAAAGTGTAAAAAAAGTTTAAAGTGTCGCCTGAAGGCATAAAAGTTTTTTAGTGGCGCAAAATGAAAACTAAAATTCAACAAAGATCTAAAGATAGAAATAAAAAAAAGAAATTAATTATTAGATTGGCAAGTACAAAATTCAACTCATTTCGATGGGAATGTGTAACAGGCCTGTACAGAGCGCTATAATCGCTATAGTCTTTCATCAGGGGGCAAATTACGGCATTCGATATCGATCGAAAGTTTGTTCGATCGATCGAGTTTTCTTGACATTTGGTATAGGAATTTCAATTAAAATTTTTTATTTTCGATCGATATCGAATGCCGTAATTTTCCTCCTGGACTATAGTCTTCTACGGCTATATGTATAATGAAAAATCGGCTTGCTAGTGAGCAGAAAGTTGTGTGCAATGTATAAGCTGTGGCTAAATTTTCATTATACATATGGGGGCAAGTCTTTAATACAAATTCAAGTTTTTTTACTCTTTACTTTGGTTCTATGTGCATTTTCAATAGCTCGCCATTTTAACAGTTGTCGCAAGTAAACCTATACCTACTTGACAAAAGAAAAGTGAAAACTACGTCATTAAAAAAAAAAAAAATTGAACGATATACGCTTCAACAATACATTAAAATTCACTGCCAAAATGGTTAAAAATTTCGCGGCTACAATTGACAAAACTAAAGCATTTTGAAGCACCTTCTCGGCCAGCAATTGTAAAACTGATGTGAAAATTTAAGCTGTAAGGGAAAAGTTAATGATTGAAAGAACCGAATTTGTGCACATCGCTTAAAAAACAACTGCTAATATTACTACTGTAGTTTTGTCCATTTATTGATCTTTGGAATTTTGATGTGGACGACATTGTTCTTTTTAACAGAACGACGCCACACAAGAAACGATAACATTGCTCTCTTGCGTACAAAGTTTCCTGACCGTGTGATTTCTCGGAAAGGGAATCACAATTGGCCACCGATATCTTGTGATTTAACACTTTTAGACTTTTTTTCTTTGAGGCTACGTAAAATGGTGGTTTTGCTTAAAAATACTCGTTGTTGTTTTACATATCAAAATGAAGACTCATATTAAAAAGCCCTGTGACACTCTAAACAATATTATAGTCCATAGGACATACTATATTTTAAACTTAACTAAATATATTCCAGTTTATAGGCTTAAAAATAAAATTGATTTTTGTAAGTCGGGGTTTACACGAGAAAACAATTGAAAGGGAAACATTTATTTTGTTAGTAAATTACGGGAATACGGGAATGATACAAATTCCCCAACCGTAATTTGCTATCAAACTAAATGTTTTTCTTCCAATTGTTTCCTCGTGTAAACCTGGCGATAAACTGCTATTTTTTTGTCTGAGTTTTGATTTCTTTAGATAAATGTTTGTGCTCGTTATTTGGTTTGTTTGTGTATTGTTTCTTTAAATAAGTTAAATGCTTAGGAAAATTGAAATGTTTTTTTTTCTTTTTCATTGATTTTAATAAGTATATAGGAGGGCTAGATCAATAATTTAATTCGTTATATTTAAAGTATTTTTGTAGTATTGTATCTAATAATTACATACACATACATATATTTAATGTTTTTAAAACTTTACTTTTTTAGTATTTAAACGTTGTTCATAATTGTGTATTCAAAGCCAAATACTTTAACTTTAACATTTTAAATTTACATAAATAGATATTAAATATAATTTATTTTCATGCACATTCATTTCTGTTTCATGGTTTTTTTCCCTATTTTTATTTATTTATTTTTTGTATGTATGTATGTGTGTGTAAAGTATATTAAGCCTTAGATTTTATTATAATTTTCCATCAAATGGTGTCTTTACGAAATAAGTGACTAGATTTCCTTTGCCCTTGACGTACGTTAAGCCACGGCATTCACACTCATAGCCGGCGGCCATTAAAATTTGTGCCGTATTCTCTGTGGTCTGGACATTTTAGTGTTAAAAAAAGGGAAAATATTTTTAATACAAAATTAGCATTAATTTCGTATTCCAAAAATAAAAATTATTAAAATATTAATCTAATATTACCTGTAATCTACCCATAACACCGCATGAGTCCATGCGTGATGCCACATTCACCGTATTACTCCAAATATCATATTGTGGCTTTTGGGCGCCAATAACACCCGCTATAACAGGACCATGATTGAGACCGATACGTAAACGAAATCTTTGAAATGATTCACGATTAATTGAATCTAAAATTGACATCAATGCAATGGCAAATTCCACTAAAATGACCACATTGTGTTCTTCGGTGCGCTTTTCATCCTGAATATTATTATTTTTTCATCATCATCATCATCATCAAATTACCATCATAATAAAAAAAAACCATTATTAACGACGATGACGACGTCGTCGAGGACAAGAACGCAAGCAGCATTGTAGTTGACATTTTAATAGCACAAAAAGTCATTATTGCCATTGCCGTCGTGTAATAAATATCATAAAATTCATTGACATTATGACCAGAAAGGAAGTGCAAA
This sequence comes from Paykullia maculata, assembly GCA_003055125.1. Classification (NCBI taxonomy): domain Eukaryota; kingdom Metazoa; phylum Arthropoda; class Insecta; order Diptera; family Rhinophoridae; genus Paykullia; species Paykullia maculata. The sequence continues at coordinate 9,486 of NDXZ01046107.1, forward strand.
GTTTTTTACATTAGAACGGAAGTGTTAAAAGTAGTGAAAATAAATTAAAAATTTTAAAAACATGATAAGAATATAAATATGTAATTGATTGAATTTTTTGATTGAAAATTAGTTGAACTGTTAATTATTATAAATGTTTTAATTAATGTTATTAGTTAAGGCTTTAGTTCATTTTAAAGTGATTATTATCGAGTACGACACTAGCCGAGTGCAATGCATTTTCGAAACCAGCTACGGTTTCATCTTCAGCACTCTTTGATCGGTGGTTAGTGTTGGATGTAAATATCCTCTATTTAACTCACAGTTTATTAGGAAATAGGGTATGGTGATTGATTGTTGCCTATATTCATATTTCCTACCACTTAATGAGTGAGAACGAAATTTACTACAACAACTATTTTCTACTTTTCATTTATATTATTATTCTTTTTATTATCACTAGTTTTATCCAGCTCTAGCTATCAGTTAGATCGCATGAGTGCTGATGATGAAAACCGTAGCTGGTTTTCGAAAATGCATTCCCCTCGGCTAGTGTCGGCAAAACTTACTTTTCAAATTATTATTCATTCATTATCACAAATAAAAAATTAAATTTCTTTGAAAATTTAAAAATGAACTTAAGCCAGAACGAAACTAAAATTGATTGTCTTAAATTCAATATTATTATTAAATTGAAATATCAAATTTAAGAACCAATAATAACTAATTTCCTGACGATGCCACACATCGGAGTGGCGAAATATTAAGAAAGAAAAAATATAATAAAAATAAAAACTATTTTTATATAAAATCAGACCTTAAGCTTGAATAATAAATTTGTGAAAATAATATCAAAAAGGTCAAAAAACTAGAATAATATATTATTAGTTATATCTTTCAATTATTTTTTTTATCGTATTACCGTTAGGCTATTTATTAAATGTAAAAAAAATTCCACAATTGTATGGCTAAAAGCTCCCTCTCTGGAATAGCACTTTTCTAATTCCTGATAACTATTCTAATAAAACCAATAATAAAAATAGTCTCCACTATAGTATAGTCTATAGTCTGAACTTCGTTCGATTAAAGTCTAGTTTATAGTTGGAACTAGGGATGGGCAAAAGTATCGATATATCAATATATCGATAAAAATAGTGAAAAAAAACTGATTGCTTAAGCAAAAATAATAAATTTATTAACTGATATTTAGTTAAACTGTTTAATTCACACAAAAATGATTTAACAATATTTTCTTTATTGAAGCAAACAATAGACAATTCGCACTAAACTTAATTATGTAATTCCCTTTTTTAGTTCTTACTCCAGTTAGCAGAAAAAAAAATCCAGAAGTTAAAACATAATGTGAGATTTTACTTTACCATTTTTGCATTGATTTATTAGGTTCTACATGTAACAATCAACACATAAAAAAGTAAAACATATTGTTAGTGCATATATTCTTATAGTTTGTTAATTAAGAGGTTCTGCATAAAAAATCGTCAATCGTCAATTATGCTAATTTGCCCTTAAAAATTGTCAAAATGACGTTAAATCGTCACGTCTACACCCCCGACTGCGCGACAAATTTGA
>NDXZ01046145.1:0-11103 GCA_003055125.1 Paykullia maculata
AAACGAAAGAAAACAGAGCTTTTTATTGGTTTTTTTTTCGTTAGGTTACCAATTTTTTTTTTAATTATAATTCATTTTTGTTTATGTAAATATGAACATACATACATATGTATATTTTCACAAAATATAAAATAATATTTTTTTTTTGTTGATTATTATAAATAATATATTTGTGAAATTAGTTGTATGTGAATTAAACATTTTAACAATAATTACATTTATAATAGTTAGTTGCATAAAGCATAATGTGAAAAAATTCTGCAAAAACTATTTTAAACAACAAAAAACTAAAATTTTTCTTCGCATGCTTCAATTAAAGGTGTTAAATATTTATTTTATTTTCCTATACAACAAGAATAACTGCCTGGCCCACAAATGCGAACGATATTTTCGTTTCGAATAAATATATTTCAAACAAAAACAAAAAGTTTAAATTTGTTTTTGTTTGAAATATATTTATTCGAAACGAAAATATCGTTCGCATTTGTGGGCCAGGCAGTAAATCTTATATTTAAAGTACAGGATAGTAGTATTATAAATAGCGTTAAGAAATCAAACATTATAAAATAATATTAGCTATAAGTTATTTATTCTATAAGGCATTACAGTTTACTATTGCACAAAAAACTCAAATAGAAACTGTTTAAAGCTCATTGCGTTGCTATTCAGTTGTTGAGTTTGTGGAAGAACATTCCAAAGACGGGCAGCGTGTACAAAGAAATGCTATTCGGATACATGAAGGCAGTGTAAAGGAACTATAATTTTCCTTCCCTTATCAATCTAACAAGCCTAATTTTATCGATAAGATATCGTGGAGCTTTTAAATTAATAATCTTATCTAGAAATAAAAGAACACGTTTGTTAAGCAGATTATCAAACGAGACACCATAAAGTTTTGAGAAAAATTAAAGACATGGTCATATCTTTTCACACCATAGACATATCGACTAATAGAATCACTGTTGCAAAAATTTCACAACCGTAGATTAGGCCAGGAAGAAGGTAGGATTTTGCAGGTAGTTTCCTTATCTCCAAAGGAGTATAATTCAATCAATTCAATTTTCGATTCAATTCAATTAAATTCTCGATTCAATTTGAAAAATCGAGACTTGAATTGAAGAATCGAGACTCGAATTGAAGAATCGAATTGAATTGAATTAGATTGAATTGAATTAAAGTAGCATAAACGCTCTTATTTCTAATAATTTTGGCTGTCTTTCTAATATAAGTTATTTAAATTTTACCAAGCTTTTTCCAAATAAGCTCAAATTTAAATTTTGTGTACACAAGTATATAGTTGCAAAGTGCCTTATTTAATTCAAACCCCTTACAGGCCTTTAATGTTTAATTTAAACTAACTCTTAATACATTTTTCTTTGAGGCTTTATATAAAGTCAATATCAGCATTTACATTTTCATAAAATTAAACCTTAACTTAGTTAAAATGAACCACAATACTGTTACAAATAACTACGCACAACATTTAAAGTACTTGTGTATTTAATACTTAAATAACAACAGATGCTTGTTACACATTTACATACAAAAAATATACAACAGAAAATCAACAACTGAAAAGTCGGCAACGTATTTATTCATAAAAAACAATAGCAAGTGTTTTTGCTAAAGTGAAGCTGAAGACAAAACTTGAAAAACAAATAATGAAAACGAAACAAAATGAAATGGAAAAACTTTGGCTATCAATACATGTTAAATACTAGTTTAGTACTAAAAGTGCTACAAATATTAAAACACTAAAGCTTACATACATACATTCATACGTACACACATATAGATATGAAAGAATATATATTGTTCTTACACCATGCATACGTATAACACGAAAATACATACATACATATGTATATCTTTTTGTAGGAATACATAGAGTCGTGCATCTATAAACAAACATATTGTGGAATAACGCACAGACTGCCTTAGAAAAAATAAAAAAAGACATACTTAATAAAACTTATACTTTAACTCATACTTACATCTGTGTTTAACAGTTGTGGAAGAAAATACACAAGAGGTATTTTTGATTAATTTTTCATCACTTTCACTTTCTTAATCAGTCTTTTATAATATTCGGCCAACATCGGCTCAATTTCAAGAAAGGTTATTTTGATGTTAACCACATACAAATTTAAAACAGATTAAATTTTATAAATTTTTGAAAAAATGTTCTTAAAATTAATGTTTAATACATTCCAATGCATAGTAAAATACTTTAACTTTCAAAATTGTTTTCGTTGTCTTTCATACTGCACTACATATACCTATGTACATATGTATATTTCAAACCTCAATAAACACAACTAAATTTAATAAAAAAACAAATCTCCCAACTCAATTTACAGTAAATGGGTTTACAAGTGATCCTAGCTTTTTTATAAGACGTACTCCTAAATATCAGCGTAATGCTCATTCAATTTTTATCATTTTATAAATAAAAGTGTAATATGATGGGATTACGTTTTGTAGGCAATGTTTACATTTTTTACGAAATTAATTGTTTAATTTTACTAAATAAAATATTACAGAGACAATGACCTTAGTAGAGATATATTACAGATTTAATATTATCTTATGGGGCTGGGTTATTTTTCTGGTAGATAGAATTTAGATAAAAAATATAAGCTTCTTGAACACTTTAAAATAAACTTAAGGCACAGTTCATGTAATAATTTTACTTGGTATACAAACTTATGCTGCACTTAAGACAAATCCAACTGAGGTTGAAAAAATCTGTTAATTCCAACCTTTCTCCACCATTAATTGTAAACTTAAGCAACATAAATTTTATTAACAACCTGGAAAAATGATTTCATAGATTTTTCGTTCTATTTTTTTGTTTATGGAGTTTGACAGTATTTCGCTTGATAAATTGAACAGAGTACCAGGCTTAGAGTATTAATTAATTAAGTGAAGTAAAATGCAAAGTTAATTTTAAAACTAAAGACCGACTTTATAATTATCATGCTTTTAAAAGTGTGAAACAAGAAAATATTGTCATCTGAAATTGTTATTTACCAACTATTCAAGTTTTGTAGAGTTCTTTAAAAACTATTATTCGTTGTATATTGATTATTATATTTCATGTATTTTAAATCTATATTATTATATTTTCATAACGATGTTCAAAGAATAGCTGTGGTCGTATTGCACTTTACCCTGAAACGACATCTATTATGTTTTGTGGTAGGTGTTTCACGACCACGGCTTTCGTTTGGAAAGGTTTGCAAATAAAATATTTCGAGTACACTTTTGAGGAGTGATTTAAGTAAAATGATGAGCATCAGCATGCAATCCATAAAAATAAATTTGGAGTTCCAGTATTTTTAAGTGTTTTATTGTGTTAAATAAAAATTGTTATAAAAGGCACAAAAAATATATATTTTCTTTTGCAACGCAAATATGTAATTGAGTTTTTTTTATGTTTAAATTCTATAACTAAAAATTTTAAAAGATTTTTAAAACTTGAGTCCTCAAAATACTTATTATACATCTTAAACAAGCTTTACATACAATTTTTTCTTTTTATAAAAGCAGTCTTTGTTTAATACAATTCCCACTGTTTTCACAAATAAATTTAAAGCACGGTGTTTCTGTTAGATAAGATATGTTCTCTACTTCCGGAAAAAAGCTAAACGCTTATAGAATTGGTAAAAATATTGAAGTCAAGATAAGGTTTATATAAATAACGCTAAGGGTTGCTTTGATTATGTCGTATGTTGAACTTGCAGCAAATATTCTTTTCTAAAAACTCTATACTTTAATTGTTGTGATGTCGATTATTAAATATTTGGACTTAACTGCGAATAATATAATAATATTATCTTAAAATGTCTTTACATATAATAGTCATTTCTAACGGGCTTTACGGTTTTTATTATGTTGAAGGATTTTTTTATTCAAAGGATTTAAAATTACTTTTTAAAATAAATATATTTTAATAAAATTTTTAAATAGATAACTTCATAGGCCTAACAGACAAAATGCACCTATTAAATAAGTTTATTTCTTACAGTTATAATTTAAAAAATTAAACATTATTTTGGTTCTGCTGTTTATTTTCACATAACTGTAACAAAACTCATTGACAGCGAAGAGTGTGGGTGTATGGTTTTTTTTATTGTTAACCAATGCCAATGAAACAAACATTACAAGTAGATTTAATAAATAAAAATACTATTTTTTCACTTTGCTAAAGGGTTCATCGATACATCTGTTATTGTTTATTTAGCAAAGAGAGTAAGAAAAAAAAAACTATTCCTACATATTAGAATATGAAGTATATTAGTTTTCTATAAAATTTCTTATAAGCAGATGGCGCCAAAGAGCTGTGGGCATAAACTATTTAATTAAGTGCATATAAACAATACAAAATTAAAGGATTGTAAATAAAATAAATTACGATACATAACAATATTACAAAATACAATTGTTTTCTTTGCAATAATGCTTTCTTAAGTATTTTGTATTTCTTTCTTTTGGTTAAAAAATTCAATATATGTACTTTGGAAAATAATTTCCTTGTTTTTATAAAATTGTACTTCGTCTTACACTCTATTAGGCACAGGTGCTTTAATTTATATACAAAATTTTCTATTGCTTGTGCATAAATCAAATCATTTTAGATAATATGTACAGTAGGACGTAAAACTATTTTTCTATTTTTAGTCTGGTCGTTAAAAATGAAATTGAATACAACTTTTGTTAATATATCAATCATTAAATAATCAAAAAAGCAAAAAAAATTTAAAAAAAAAATAAAAATTATCTAATAATTTTTGAAGACCTTTAATAAAATACATCTTAATTCAATCTTAAACATTTTTTTTGCAGTTAGTAAAACATTCTTTGTAATTAAACACTCTTTACAATAAATAGATTTACAGTTTTTGTTTCTAATCGTTATTCAGCCCATCAGCAATACGCATTTCTAGAAACTTTTGACATTGAACCTTTTCTTAGTCAAATGCGTTTCTTGATCATGATAAAGAGTATATTATTATATATTTTGAAACAACTTTGCAAGAAGACTACATATAGAACTATTTGTTTAATTCAAACCTTATATCCAATTTAAAATTGGCAAATAAAAGGTAAGAATAGTCAAGACTAAGTACATGTTTATTTTTTTATGCTAAAGAGTTTGATTTCATAGCTATTTTTTTTGTTTTACCCCTTTTTGATTTTTTTTTACATATATTTTATGCAATTCCGTTTGCACCTAAGGATATGATTTATTTAAATTACAAAAGTGACATAATAGCACTTGATTTTTTATTCCACTGTATGTTGTACTTGTAACAATGTGTGTAATTTGTTGATACAATTTTAAAAAGAAATAAAGAGCTAAATGTGATGAGCTGCGAAAACAATAATATAGTTTGAGGATATACTGTTATCAATAATTGCGTTGAAGCAGATGATTGATAGTAATGCCTGTTAAAAATTTTTGACTGATGATTTCCTATTTTCTTATGTTAATATATATACTTTAAAAAAAGTATTTATATTGCTAGGTAAATAATTTTAAGATTTTGACGAGACTTATATGCGAAACAAACAGAAAATAAACATTTAAAATTTAAGTGATTTAAATATAACAAATACAATCATTTTAAATCTGTGATTAGATTTTTTTCGGCTTATGGTATTCATATAGTTATGTAGTACTGTAGTAATTATTTGAAATTATTTTAAATATTACCCATGACGTCTCCGACCGATACACTTGACGTCAAACTGACCACGCTTCGATTTAAATTTATGCCATTTTGAGAATATGAATCCTGTACTTTGCCGACCGCCACTTTTACAACCAATCGTGTACCAATAACGACCAGAGGAATGAAAAAGTATTTTCTTTTCATTTAGGTGACTAGTTTTATTATAATGTTGGTCGACAATAAATTTAATTTGTCTCTAGCGACTGATATTACACTAAAATTGGTTGGATAAGTTCCTCTTTTTATTTTGTTTTTGTAAATCTATACAAAAATGGATGTGAATATTAAATAATTTTTTTTGTAAATTAGAGTTTATGAAAAATATAGAACTTGTAATTGTTTTAACGGCCATGCTTTAAATTATAGTGATAAAAGTTCATGTTTTACTTCGAAAAAATACAACGCGCCATCAAAAATTTTTATATTTTTAGAAAAATATTATTTTCATTACTTTAAAATTTTTTTTTCAGAGACATTTATTTTTAACAAAAACATTTTTTTTATGTTATTTATACAAATTTAGGTAAAAATATACTATTTCCATTCATTTTAGTGTCTTAAATTGCATTTAAATTTTAATTTTTTAATAATCATCATTTCAATTTTTATCATAACAAAAACTTTTAAATATGGCCGCTCTATGTTTGTATAGTTGTATACGACCAAATATGTACATTATACGACTTACAAATTTTAACGCCTAAAAGTATGTTGCACGTATGTCGTAGGAAAGATGAGAGTAATTTGGCGATCACAAATGACGTCGATACGACATTGCAAGTTGGCTTAAAACAACGAGTCATTGCACGACCTAGATACGTGTTCGTAGCGTGGTCGGTAAATTTATTAAAAATCTAGTGACCAGAAATACATCAAAAGTGGATTGATTCTGACCAAAGTGACTGGAATCAAAAATATTTCATACCAAATCCGACTATTCCAGTCGTGAAAAAGTCAGACTGTGTTGCTTTGGAAGTTTTGAAATATATACTCGTAAAAAAAACTTGCTCATACTTTGATTTTTAAAAGCCAACTGAAATTTTATGCTGAGTAATTCTAAAATAAATTTTACCGACACTAGCTGGTTTTGAAAATGCATTCCACTTGGCTAGTGACGGTAAAATTTACTTTTCAAATTATTATTCATTCATTATCACAAATAAAAAATAAATTTTCATAGAAAATTTAAATGAACTAGAGCTAGAATCAAAACTAAAATAATTGTCTTAAAACAAATTAAAGTTCGTAATAAAAAGAAACATTTAATAAAACATTCTAATTCTAAAATATACAATCACATATTATCAATTATAAGAGTTTGAATAAAGATTTATTTAAAAAACAAAGTTAAGCACAATAATATTTAAAATAAAAATATTTATATATATATCTTTAAATATAATTTAGGGTTAAAGTTTATATTAATACAGAAATAAACTGATTTAGGAATATTTGATATATTAGTAGTATATAATAAATATAATAATTTAAATATATATAATAATTTAGAAAACCCTATTTTTTACTAATAGACTTTCGTCACATCCATCTTTAGCTGCTTTATTTGCCCTACTATTATTTTGTTTTTTAAAAACTATTTCAATACAAAAGAGACCCTTTAATATAAATTTATATTTTAAAAGAGCTTTTTCTAAGCATTGCTCCTAGCTCTAATGATAACAAATCGTGTTAGTTGTATGATTGAATTTTTTTGTGCGTCTTTATATTTTCTACGCTAATATCAGCATAATAGCACTTAGACCAATTTTAAAATTCTCTTTATCAGAGTCTTTCAAAATTCAAATGAAATTTTCAGATTTCATTGTTCCCACTCATACTTTGTTTAACTAATTCGGTTAGACAGAAGTCACTGTTACCAATATTTTTACCAAATTTGCAATATTTATCAAATATATTATATGGATGGCATCACGTTCCGTTTTAGTCTCATTAAATGAATCGTTTTCCTAGATTTTTATTTATATTATGTTTTTTTTCAAAGCTGCCCCAGTAATAATAAGCAGGTATATTAACTCTGTTTTGCTCAAGTAATACACCGTTTAAATCTAAGAAAAAATATGTTATTTAAAAAAAGTCAATCTTTAAAATATTCATCTTTTAAAATTTTTTTTATATATATGTACATGCATAGCAACATTTCCTTTTTTATACACGTGGTAATTATGCTAGTTTTCTGATAACTAATAAAAATATACCAGCAGACATAAAATACAAATTTAAATACTTAAATATGGTTTATGGTTGCACTAGTTGTGTTGAATCAAATTAAGTTGTAAATATTAAAAAAACAGTAAACAGCGTTATAATTAAACGGCATATGTTTCTTTGCTTATGGTTTAATTATGTTTCATAATAAATTATAGATATATGTACATATTGCAAATTTTGATGAAAAATAAAATAGCGTTAAATAATAATTAGCATACAAATATTAGTGTTATCACATGAATAAATTAAACACCTTGCGTATGATTAATATTTAATTAGTTTATAGATTATACGTACGGTAGCTTACACCGTTTTACTTTTAGAACGTACTAGTTTTACTATATCGAACAAAACTGTTAGTATTTAACTATATTTAAATATCTAATGGGAGTATACTTATGTTAGTCATGAAAACAGAAAAATAAATGTGTTCTGGTCTTGATTATGCTACATATGCCATTATAGTCGTAAATGTAAATGTGTTTTTCCCTGCGATTATATACAATTTGATCGGTTGTTCAAGCACATTTTTTTTAAATTTTTGTCAAAAAATTAGGAATATATATGAACAACAAAGATATAAAAGAATTACAAATAAAAATACACTAATTACATATAAACTTTAATAATGTCCTTAGAATTTATGAAGAAATGAATATTTTCTTTTGGCTTTCGCTCAACATTCGTCAACTTGGTTTTGCCATTGTTTCTCATATTGGATGCTTTCAAAATGCATCAACAAGTTTATATAAATACATTTTTGTTTAAAAAGCCAAACCCCGAATTTTGTTTATAGTTACGAACATATATACATATGAGCATAGTTTTTAATGCTGGCAAGTAGAAGTTTTCCGGTTGCCACTTTGTATTAGTTTGTCAGTTAGGTGGTTGCTATTTTCCAGTATTATATTGCCTAGAAAAACTCTAAAATATTATTTTGTTTGCCGTGCTTATATAAACAAACTATCTGCATTTTACAATACAGCTTTGAGCACAAAAATAGCGAAACCTGATATAATTATTTGGTATAATTGAAAATTAAAAAGTTTATAAGTAGTATTACAATTGTGTGCAAAGTAATTATGTTTTTAACTAACGAAATCAACAAATGCCATTCTTCTGTACATTTCTATTTAAGAAAGGCCCAGAACATTTCTCCTAAATATCTTAATGATATTGTAGTTAGGTTTTGTTTGAACATAAAAATTACAAACATATAAACTGGTATGTACATATGTATGTGCGTACACATATTTTTGTGTTTGTAAGAGCATAAGTACGGGCACGCGAGTACGAACAAATTCATGAGTTCACATGTGAATTGCTTTCATTTTTATTTTTTGTGTTGGCGAGACGCCATTGGTTATAAATATTAGAATTTTTATGATATTTTTTATTTGAATACTGTCCCATTTATTACACTGCAAAATATTTTTATTATTAGAAAAGTTTTCATTTTAATGTTGGAAATATCAATGTTATATGTAATAAAAATTATTTGATTACTTTATAAATACTTCTTTGAGGATTTCGTTTAAATGAAGTAAGAGAGCCTTTATATTTAATATAATTATGCGTGTTAGAAATGATTGTTAACAGACTTAGGACAACACACATACATATGTATGTCTATCATTCATACATAATTAAGTACTAAATTTTATGACATGCCTTAATATTAACAACTAGAATTATTTAATCATAATCAGCGGGTGAACATTAAAGCATAATAATCTCATAAAATAGATTAAGCAAGAAATTCAAACCAGAATGGCTCTATAGTTTTACTAAGGGCTATTATATTAATTTTATTTAGAAGACAGTTTTTGTGTTAGAAAACTTGACGAAATTAAAACCATTGTTCAGGATATTCATTAATTGCGGTTAAATTTACGATTAGTATTATCTAAACTTCAAAAGCAAAATCAATTGATATCATTATTAAAAGCAAAGTGATAAAATTTAAGTTTGTTTTCTTAATGTTAAAGCAACTGATTTATAAGTATTTAAATATTAATAATATATATTTTTGTTAGTTTTTCGTTTTCCGCAATCACGCAGAAATAGCTGGATAAATTTTTTGGCCAAAGGCAAAAACAAAAAACATGTGACGACTTTCAAATAAGAATACGGCAGAAAAATATTATTTGTTATTTATATTTATTTTTAGGAAGAATTAATAAAAGTATTAAATAAAGTTCAGCTTTCTAACTTTAAAAATACTGTAAGCTAACCTAGAAGCATCCATCAAAGAGTGCTTCTTCGTAGTATTATTAAATTGTCACAATTAAATAAATTTAAGTCACAATGAAAATAAAAAAATTTGATAAAAAAAGCTTAATTTAAATTTGTTTTATTTAAAATAATATTTTGTTTAAAATGCGAAATTAAAAAAATACGGGCAGAAACCACTATTATCACCGGTCCTTCGTTTCTAAAAATCAAAATAAGCTAAAATACTTCTTAACTCCTGAGTAGGTTAACCCATTTATCTTAAAACTGGTTTTTCTAAAAAATTTAAAGCGTAAAATGTAGGATAAAAACACACAATTTTAATCATTCTAAATAATCTTGGTACTTCAAAACTGCGGCAAACAATAAAAAAATAAATGTATATTAGAGTGGTTCAAAAAAAAAAAAATTGTGCCAGTCACCCCCTAGGATTAAAGATAATATTTAAACAATTCCAAAAATAGTTTTTTTTTATTTTTTTTACAAATACCGCCCTTTTAGTATTTTGTTCACTGTGTCGCCATTTTTATTCCGATCATAACATTTTGCATACCGCTGTTCATGTCTCTGTAAGGGCTACATTTCTGTTCTTAATAGTTTTTTACTACCACATCAAATTCTAGTTGTGATTTCGTAACTTTTAGCTCAAAAATATTTAGTATTAGGGTGGGTACGAAGCGACTTTTTAAAAGTCACAACTAGAATTTAACGTGGTAGTAGAAATCTTTTAGGGACAAAAATGTAGCCCATACAGAACCATGAACAGCGGTATGCAAAATGTTATGATCGGAGTAAAAATGGCGACACAGTGAACAAAATACTAAAAGGGCGGTATTTGTTAAAAAAAAAAAATCTTTTTTTTGGAATTGTTTAAACATTATCTTTAATCCTAGGGGGTGACTGG
>NDXZ01046151.1:0-11973 GCA_003055125.1 Paykullia maculata
TTGAAGTCGTGAAATGGTCGGACTGTGCTGCTTGGGTCCAACCATACAATTGTCTGATACCACACTCTACTGATCCAGCGCATTTTCTGATCGCTTTCCCACTTTATAGAGCCCAAGGATCGCAGTATTTTAACAATAAGGACCCAACTGAACTACTTGGTGATCCAACAGAAAGGAATATCTCTATAATAAGTAACTTTTTAAAATATATAAATTTATACAACTCAATCTAATTTATAAAACCACCTACTTACATATGTACATACCTATATCACAAATTATCTAGTATTATAATATATATTATTATAACTTACTTAGACTAATAAATTAATTATATACTTTAGGCTGAAGGCCTCTGTTGCTATTGCTAATATTATAAAATAAGCTTATATATTTCAATTGTAAGCTAAATAATAAATAAATAAATAAATAGTTTCCGATTCATTTAATAGTCTTACCTATGAACTGTAATATATAGCAAGATAAATCTAAGGACCAGTTTATAGTCTAACTTTGAATAAATTTTATTTTCCCGACAAGAGTCTGGAATATTATTAAGTTAATAGCCTGGACTTTATTGTGGTTTTAAATAATTCTTATGCTTTGATAAAAAATTTTAATAACAGATAACTTTGGTTTAACGCTACAAATCACCATTCTGCAAAAAAAAAACATTTGATGAAAAAATATTTCCACAAAATGTACTTGCAGGTATATCGCCTTATTTGTGTGCATTGACGCCATTAGATTATTTTCTCTGGGCTTTTGTAAAGACGCTTGTCTGCGCTAATCAACTAAAAAAGGCACATATATTAAAGTGTAAAGTAACTTAAAATTGTACTTCTATATTACGCTATGCACGCGTCAACAGCGCCGGTCACATGCCTACGATTATTATCCAACATTAATGCTAATTAATTAATTTAAAGCCATCAGATTCTAAGAAAAAAGGCACCGTATATTGAAAAAAATCCATAATTAAGCCACTGTTTTAAACATTTTAAGTAAATTTAAAAGCATAAAAAGGCTGCTGCGGAATTTCCTTTATTGTCTGCAGTTTGTATTTTAAATATTTAAATTTTTTTAAATTGATTGATCCACAAATTTCCGTTTCCTTTTTTGGTATTTTTATTTCAATTGAAAATATTATTTCTACGAATTTTTTCTAATATATAAGGAAGCCATCTCTGATTGTAAAATTGTTTTGTTGTAATTTCTCTGTTGGCTGATTCTCTGCTTTGTCTGTTACATGTGTGCATATGGGGAATAAAATCAATTGTCTGTTGTTGCAAAAACGAACAAAAAAATAGAAAAGTATTGCACAGTGTAACGAAATGAAAAGTAAATAAGAGTTTATCTTACAAATACCAGCGGTTTAAAACAAATTTTTTTTTTTTTTTGGCTTTAAATAATGTTTTCTGTTTTTTTTTTGTTTAAAAATAATTTAGAGAGATCGATAAATTCTTATTAACAATGGATCTTTATATTGTTTAATTTAATGTTTTATTTGTAAATACTAGCATATGACATCCCTTAGTCTCTAGACATAATTTTTTTAATTTGGCACACTGTATTGCTATATGTTTAAAAGTTTTTCGAAATACGTATTTCTTTTATTTCTATCTATCTAACAGTTACAAATTTAGTTTTCAATTGAAGTTGCCAATTGCAAGTAACTGATGATATTCTTTGAACTTAAAACTTTTTATTTAAGTTTTTGCTTAAAATGCCAATTTTTTTTGTGCTTTTGATACTCCATAGTCAAAATATATCATTTTGTAATACAATCTTATATAAAATGTTAGCTTTTCAAGTATTTTGTGTCAGTTTAATATAAGTTTTGTGAAAGATGTAAAAGGAAATTCATATGCAATACGAGAAGCGTGAGTAAGCTTAATTGGTTGGTAATACACATAATTCAACACCTACAAAATTGCGATCTTATGTGCATGTATGGTGTTAGAATACCTGTTCAAAATTTAGTTGGAGATTAATGTGTGTTCATTTGTAAATAATAAAGCAGTTGGCAAAACTGATAACTAACATTTAAGCATTGGTGCTTAAGAGTTTATCATTTATACAATCCACACTTTTAAATAAAACACAATTGTAGTAAGCAATAATGTTATAAATGTTCTTTCTATGAGAGCGAAGACTAATTTTTGATATATATTTTTTCAATTAAATTGGAACATTGTTAATTTAATTAAAGGTTTTGTATTTAAATAGTTTTGTATCATAACTGATATTTAAGGGTAATTTTTGATAGATAGAGAGCTAACACCAATCATGACCCTACCATCTTGGAACTAAGATGGCATACGTGCACTTATAAATCAGTTTATAGTCTAATCCAATAATGACCATTTCTAAAGGTGGGGAAATCCCATAAAGTAATTTGAAATAAATTTACCATAATATGCCTTATGCGCCAACAAATTGTTCTTACTCAGTTTCAAAAAATATATATACAAGAATTCTATTTCCGTTTTGGTTTTAAGGATTACTTGGACATACAGACTGGCGGACAGACAATTTTATTTCGTTTTCGAAATTCATTTAGGTCTATCGTACTGCTTAAGCTGGCAGCTCCAATATTAATTCATTATATAATTGAAACATATAAAAATGTAGTTGCCAGTTGTCCTTTTTAAAAAGCTTTGAGGTCAATCTCTTTTCAAAAAGTTTACTTACAATTGCAAAATGTATTTATTTCGAATATATTTTCAACTTTGTAAACTATGAACAATTTAATTATTTTAATTCAGATTTGGTAAGCTATAAATTTTTTGTTAGAAATAGAGGCCCTTTGGCACCTTTCAAATGCTTTTAGATTAAAATCATGTTGCTCAATTTTAATTTAAAAATTGGTTAGTTTAATTAGTAAAAAATTATATAATATATTTTCTTACCGCAGGAAGCGCACAATAAGCCGACCGTAGGCTTAAGTGCATATTCTAAGGGACATGAGACCCTTCGAGGCTCCTTCCCGCAACCATCAACCTACCTAATAAAATTTTTATTTAAAAAAAAAAATAATTTAATTCCTAAAAGTCTTGCTTAATGAGAAATGTTTTATATATAAAAATGTCTTATTTATATCTAGAAAAATAACAATAGAACACACTTTCATCTTTATTTCTCGTTTCAAAGCTTCTTCTCAATATAAAATAATCCACCAAAAGATTTATGGTCTATTGTTTTGTTATAAATAGATAACAAATAATACCTCTATAACTAACCACTTTATAATTGAATTTATTAAAAGGGTATCTTTGGAGAATCTTAAGAGAAGACTTTAAATAACTACAAACGCACAAGCACCCACTTTATATCATTAATATCCTTTTATTGCGCACATTTGTAGTCATTGAAGAAGATTGATATCCTTACACTTACTAACAAACAACACATATACACACAACTGATATAACACTCATACCTTTGTGTTTTATTCCAGTTAGATGGATCTATTTGCTAGTTCTCAATTACTGATTAGTTTCATTATGTGGCATGGACCACGTATGTTTGCGTGTGTTGATATGTGTACGTGTGTTAATACATGTATGTATGTGTGTTTGTAATAATATGCTGTATCTATTAGTAAATATTGAGTTGCTTCAACACTTTTCTTACTTTATTGACATACAAATTTGATATTTGTTTTGTAAGTAATTGACATGTGGTGATATAAGGTAAAATACACGCCTACACATTGTATATACATAAATATACTCGTCTACCGGTAGAAAGGGAAAATTAATTTTGTATTTCAACATAGTTGAACAGGTAAGGGTTTATATAAAGAAATTAAAATGGTGTAGGCCGTTTTAGAATTTTGTTTAGTTTATTAGATGACATTTATTTAAGGGTTTTTAAGGGACCATTTTCGATATTTTTATTTAAAACTTTTTTTTGTATTAGTATTAATATAAAGTTATATTGGACATTGAAAAAAAAAACTTAATCGTTTAACTCCTTCAATAATTAGAGATTACGGTTAAATATTTTTTAGTAATGGAATTTATTTTAAATATTCGTTTTTTTGCATACATTTATTTAAAATCTGATTTGACAGTTTTTTATTAATAAGAATGCTATTAGTTTTAATCTTTTAATGTCTGGTAAATGTTGTTTGTGTTAGATTGATGATTTAAAGCTTTTTTACAAACATTTTTATAACATTTCTTAACTAAAGCCATACAAAATTAATGAAAATATTGACTGACCTAAGTTCTATATCGAAATCAATAATTATCACAAATAATTTTGATTTTTATATTATGAGTTATAAAGAATAATTAATTCAGAAGTGGCTAAATATATCTCTACATTATTTGTTTTTATATTTTTAAGGGCTTTTGTTTATCTTTTATAAACAGTCTTTTTTTATTAAAATCTTACCTTAATGCATTTCTTGTTATTGACTTAAGTTCAAATACCACCATAAAGCATCTCAAGATCAATATCTGAAAAAAAGAATTAAAAGACATGTTAAAAAAAATGATTTTAAAAAAATTTTCAAATCAGTCATATTATTATGAGTTAATGACTATTTTTCATCTAAGAGAAAAACGCCTGTAAAATTTTATAAGACATTTTTATAAAAAGTTAATAGTTATTGGAACACAATTTTTTATTTGTTTATTTTCTTCCTTCATGAAAGACATTAAATAACAATAATTAAACTAAATGTTATAAAATAAAAATCCTTAGAGACAAATAATAAAAAGAATTTTATTTTACATTTGCTTTTTAGGATTTTCTTTCTAGAAGGAAGAATATAACATTTGCACAAAGCAAACTTTTTGTATTTAAAGAACTTATGCAAAAATAAATTCACATTTAAGGCGGCTAGTGAAATAGAAAAGAGCTGATAGTAACATTTTGTACCACTTTATTGTTTAATGATAAAATGTAAGAAATATTACTTCTTATAATTTTTTAATTTTAAAAAGCTCTTTAAATAAAAAACCAAAAGTACTATCACATAAAAACAAAACAGCTTCCTTTTTATACTAACAAAATAAACCTTCACACTCTTCTGTTCATTTTAAAAAAGTATGAAAATGGAAGATAGAAAATAGACTTTAACTCTGACTGACTGACAGTTTGGTATGATAGATAGACTTTAGCTCTAGCAAAAAACAAAAAAATGCAACTAAACTAACCAAGCAAGCATAAGGTCCGACTCGCACTCACAGACAGTTGGTCATAGTAGACAGTTAGGCAGATATTTACATCTTGTGAACAGTATATTCGCTTAACATGTCAGTTGGTTTTTTTTTCAACATTAATAAAGATGCAAATGTAAGTTTAACAAAAAAAGGAAATATTATCTTTTCACAAACTCAAACTTTTATACACTGTATATGAATGAGTGTCTAATATGGAAAGCAAGCTAGAGTGATAGGTTCGGTTGTGGCAAAATGTAGTCACCCTTTGAAAATATATATAAAAATATTGCATGCATATATCTACAAGTATGTATACATAAAATATTATGTATATATAGTATTTATATAAATTCAAGATTAAGTTTTGTAAAAAATATACTTTATATTTATTTTTCGAATTGCAAATATTGGATGTCTTTCCATCATTTCTTTGGGCATTTAAGTAATAGAAAATAAAAAAAATATGCTGCCTGGCATTTTACTTTTTCTTTTGATATACAACTTATTTTATAAGTAAAAGCCGATAATTTTTGAAGGAAACATATTTCAAAATAAATTATAATGGTAAAAGGTGGACAGAGAGTAGCTAGCTACTTTTTCTTGACAGTTTACCTATTATTTTTTCCAACAAAAAGGTATTTTTTTATAAAACAATAATGTTAGATTTTATTTTATTTTAAGTCTTTTTTTGATATTAATCATAAATTTCTTTTTAAAAATCTACAGATCTATCTATAGATTTTATCTACGTACGGAAATATATTTGCTGCATTTCTAACATTCAAAAATTTTTGACATCCAATTTTACTATATAAAATAAAAAGCAAAGGAAATAATAAGAAAATGTTGCAAATAGTTTTTTCTCAGCAATTTCTCTTTATCTCTGTGTTCTTTCATTAATAATTACGTCTTTTATTAAGAATAAACACAAGAAATATTTAACAAAAAAAAAAGCCAACAGCAGAAAAGCTAAAAATTATTTCAATTTACGAAAAATATTTTTAATTATCTTAATTGAAGTTATTGATATACGTACATATACATGCATATGTTCTTTTTGTGTATTTGTATAAATGTATTCCATTCAATAATCACATATTATTTAATTTATTAAATGAACATTATTAAAATTGTACATTCTTTTGACTTTATACAACATTCACTTTACGTATGAGTAACATTTAATTAAAGTGAGTTTATATTAAACAGACGTAACAATTAAAGAAACTATTTGAAATTTAAATAAATTAAAAAGGAAATTAAATAACAATAAAGCTGAAGTGGTTGTGTTCTCATTTCCAATTCATATTATCATGAATATTTAATCATATATTTATAATGTTTTGCATTAAAGCTAAGTAATTTATTATTTAAACTTGTCTCATATGCAAATATTTCTTTTTTTTTACTAATTTAATTTAATTAAAGATTAAATTATATTATTTTTGTTGAAATGTTTATTAAATGACTATTTATTTAAGTTATAAAATTGTGGTGTAATTTATTTTAAAAACTAATTAAAATGTGCTAGGCAATTAATTATGTCAATATGTAGAATGTATATATGAATATAAAATTCTATTAGAGCAATTAAAATTAAATCCAAAATGTTAAAGTTTAACAAAAAACTTATTTGAGAACTTTTTTATAAAAGAACTGTTTTAACATTTGCTAGAAATAAGTTTCTCCAAAGGCTGTTAAAAATTGGAAACTAATAATTTGATAATTTAATATATGGTTAGAACTTGCCAAAACTGAACTTTTATAATTTTTTGCAAAATTTTTATATTTTACTTTTGCAGATACGCGTTCTCAGAAATTGTGGTATAGCAAACTTAAACGCTACAAAAATCAATACAAATGAATACATAAGTCTCCAAAATCAAAGAAATGGTAACGTCAAAGTTACCTTATAAAGAATATTGGGTGTTAGTCGAAGGGTTGCAGGTAGTAAAAGGCACGGGGATAAAGTAGAAAAAACTTTACAAATTTAGTTGAATAAACCGCCACCAAGCAAAATGAGGCCCTGTGTTCCTTTTAGGAGTTCTAAAGGATTATATATATGTACAAGGTGGGCCAAAAGAAGTCATACGACAGCAAATGGCTGCCAATGTCAAATTTTTTGACATTTGTGAACTATACAGATGTAGAATACAGGTGAACAAGCCAAGGAGCGGAATAATCGTGTCTATTTTTTTTTGCGTAACAATCCGTCTGTCGCAGGACTTCTTTTTGCCCGGATAACATCTTTCGGCTCAACTTGTAAATGCACTTATAAAGCTTGGACAAAAAATTTAAAGAGATTTTAATAAAGGGACGTTTGGCTAGATCTTAAACCTTTAAGAGCTGTACAAAATAGCTTGTTTTATTTGTAATAAGTGGTAACTTAAATTGCACAACTTATGTTGCTCGAAAATTTATTAGTTCTCTTTATTAAATAAGATTTTAAGGAACTTAATGGCCTTGGATAATAATAAGCTTATAAATCAGTAAAAGTTTTAAGATTTTAGTGCATTTGATATAGTTTCGATATAAAAAACATTTAATAGGACGTATTTTAAAAAACCGCACATCAAATGTAAACTTTTCTGAAAGTGGTAACGTGATTAAAAAATACCTATTTGCCCATATTCTCATTATAATATACTCTCTTATACTGTAATATGTTACACTTATTATTTAGTTATTTTTAAAACTTAAAATAATCGACTTCTTTATCATGTACAAAAACAACTATATATTTTAACATTGAAAATCATTTAATAGGCTCTGATTTGTATGTGTTGACACTCATATAACTAAACAACCAATCATAACATTTTTTATTTATTCGCATATATATTTAAAAATGTTCTCAATACCAAGGAAAACAGAAAAAGGACAACATTAATCAGTGCATTGTTCCAAACGGAAACTAAACATAAATGAAAAAAAACGTAAAACAAAATTGCAAAAAGGTTTTAACTTGAAATTTTTCAATTCAATCTTTTTTTATAAATAATGAGGGCCACAATTCAAAACCAACCAACCCACTAACTATGAACAATGATGTGCATACAAATGGCATCTACATTGATTGAGACGAGCACACAAACGAGCACAAATAACGATAGAAAGAACTAAAAAGGATATGTTATCCTTTGAGCTGACATAATATCGATTGATTTTTTATTTTTTTTTAACACATTTTTCTTTTATTGTCCTTTTCATAAAGAAAAATTGTGTAAAATGATAATTTGTAGTAAGTTATTGAAAGTAGGTGTGTAGAGAAGAGAGATGAAAAGGAAAAGAATTTAAGCTGGATAAATACGAAAAATTGACAAATTAAGCAACAGTTCTTGACATTATGTTATAAATGATAAATTGATGTATGTCATGACCTTAATAAAAGTCTTGATCAAAACCTTAGAAAGTGTTTGATTATTTGTTTTCTAAATTGGATTTTCTCTAATTGTAATTTGATTTATGTTTCAAAAGGAAATTGATTGAATAGAGATTGAGATATTTTTAGAAAAAAGCAGCCCCTTAGCTTTGTAAAATAGTAAAAAATTTAAAGCACGTTAATATATTTGTGGGTTTGTAAAATTTTATTTAATGTGAAAGATATTTTAAAATGTAGAAAAGGAAATTAAAGAAAATATATAGTTGCTTTTTTTTAACAAAAAAAGCAGTTTTTATCATTTTTCTTATTTGGTAACAACAAAAAATGTAATAAAAATTGGATCAAATAAACCTTAAAATTTTTCTAAGTAAATTATTTTATATGGCCATTTCTCTATTGAATGTTAATTTAAGAGAAGAATAATACCACAATTTAGTATTATCTTATAAGTCATGATAATATGCTAATAGCTCGTATTTTTATTTATATTTTTTGTGAACTTGTTTGCAACATATGAAACTTTTACTTGCATATGTATGTTGAATCTTATTAAAATTTATAACCTAAAGTAAAGATAATTCCAACGTTCAAGTAAGATTTTGATCTAATGAGAGAACTCGGCAACAGGTTGAAATAAAATTTTCAGAAATACTCAACAATTATACAATTTGTGTTGATATTTTTTTATATAAAATGAAATGAATTTTTGTTGGAAAATTAAAAGGTTCTAATACTAATTAATTTCTCACATTTAATATTTTTGAAAGTGTAAAATAGTCTACTAATTTTATAACAATAATAAATATTTTAAAAAGAATTTACTGATATAGATAAATTAAAATAAATTTTAAGAATATACATTTTTGTTAATGAGAAATAAACGAAATTGAACTCTTACAGATAAAGAAAATATTCTGACCCATTAATAATTCTATTAAAAAATTTTAAGAAAATAACAAAAAAATAAGAATGATTCCTTGAATGAAATCTTTTGTTTTTGGTTTATATATATATTTTTTTTACTATGTAATTTAAGCAAATTTTTTCGGCTTTAATAATTAATGTCATGGCCTGCAACAAATAAGAAAATTGATAAATTACTTCCTGTTTTTTTTTTTGCCTTTAAATCATTTAGTTTTTATTTATCCACTTTGCAATATATTAAAAAAGTTATTTAATTTCAAAATTGCTTGCAGCAGTTTCAAAATAACACACTTTGCTTGGAAATTAAATGAGCCTTCACGAACTAAATACATCATAACTTGACAAATGTTACCAATAAACAGACAAGCAGTGGAAAAAACAGCTTAAGGGCATCATCAATTTACACACACATGTGTATGTTTGAAGAATATAAAGAAAAGATTGTAAACTATAAAACAAATTTATTAATAAAAAAAACGAAGTTCATTAAAAATCTCTTTGTGCTGCATTATTTCATAAAAGTCCCCATCACCCAGGCAACAGCCGTAGCAGTTTTATCATCATTATAACAAAAAATTGGCACAAAAAATAAAAAACCAAAAAAAATAACTTAAACTGCCGTTAAACATTAAAGAGTTATATGTCAGCTGTAGCAAAAGTTTGACGTTTCTAATAAAAAAAAGAAAATGGGAAAAAAAAAGTCACGCACATATACACAATCTGCTACATAAAAGTTCTTTCATATTTGCTTAAGCATCGTTATAACTTTTTTCGTTGTTAGTTTGAAAAAAAAAGTTGGAAAAAAAAACAAAAACAATATAAATTTTATAATTATGGCTTAAAAATGAAGATGAATAGCAGCTCAAGAATATGGCGGCGATATTATACGAAAAAGCAATATTATTAACTTTTGTTAAGAACATGCTTTTGCAACTTTATCAGTTAGAGAAATATGTTGCAATATGTATTTAGGTGTGTATGAAAAAATTCTTAAAGCAGACATATATTTATATATACATAGATA
Source organism: Paykullia maculata (assembly GCA_003055125.1). Taxonomy (NCBI): domain Eukaryota; kingdom Metazoa; phylum Arthropoda; class Insecta; order Diptera; family Rhinophoridae; genus Paykullia; species Paykullia maculata. Next base: position 10,508 of record NDXZ01046151.1, read on the forward strand.
TTACTGCAAAAGGGTAAAGTATTATCATAACATAAATAAAATTAAAAAACTTTTAAATTCGTTTAAAGTTCTTAAGTGCAATTTATTTTTAATTTCGATATTAAATATCCGTTTTTTTTCGAGTAAAACCGAAATATAAAATTATTATTATATCTGTAAAGAATACGAAATCATAATAAAAATGTGTTTAAATTTATATAGACATATAAACATATCTTTATAATATGTATTGTGGTTTCAATCAGGAACAAGAAATTTAAATGTTATTAAACATTTTTTTAGACATTTTATAAGTTGTCTTTATTGCCTTCAAAATATACTATAGAAATTCCAAAAAATAATAGCCTTGAGAAAATTATATAGAATAAACCCAATACAGTCCTAACGTTTAAAAGGCTGTGATACCTAATTGAATCAGCGGTGTCTGGGACTAACAGAAAATATATCTTGCCATTTAAAGATGGATAAATGCACAAATAATTTATGATCAGAATATTGGTCTACTGGGCCTTATAAAAACTATTTAATATTGATTTTTACTTATTATGAACAAAATTTTAAAAAATTGATAGTTGTAAACGCACTAATAAGTGAAAGGGATAAGATTCGATTAAGTAGTTTAATTAGTAATATTTAAAATAAAGGGGTCTAAACCAGACGGAATCGTCCAAGTTAACTACAATTATTTTAAAATATTTCCAATTTTTACAATTAATATGGGGCTTGAACTAACAGCACATGCGTTATGTTCGCCTTCATATAAATTGTTGTTGTTCAGCGTTAAATAAAACAAAGTTCAATTTTTATCCGCTTAAATGTTTATTGATCGAGAGCTTAACATGGAATGACTATAATTTGATTTAGTCTATTTCAAATAAGAAAAAATGATGAAGTAAAAGGCAAAAAGAGTAATATGAAATAATTGATATTAAACATGTAACTGTTATTATATTATATTCGATTTTAAATGGGATATTAATTACAGAGAAACAATAAAACAATGACAATGTAAATGAGTGAAACAATAAAAATATGTAAATGAGTTGAACAATAATAAGCACTCAATAATATAAAAAATATAAAATACAGTCAAGGCAAAAATTAATGATACAAATAAATGCTAAACAAACATAGTCCTTATTAATTTAAAACATAACACTTATTAATATAATAAAACATTAATATTTCATACGTAATTTTTCTATTTTTTATTTTATTTTTTATGCGTTTATGATTGTATAATTGTATAATCTTAGTTTAAACGGATGTTGGGTGGTATAAGAAAAACTGCTGTTAGGAGAAATACTAGAAAATTTTTCATACAACTTGACAAAGTTCATTAAATTTAAAATTATATGAATATTTATTTACTTACCTATTAATGCGCAACTTTGTTAGCGCATTCTTATTGGTATCAAATTTCGCCAGGTATTAAGAAATTAATATTAAATTTGAATGAAAGGTGC
>NDXZ01046156.1:0-10212 GCA_003055125.1 Paykullia maculata
TGGTTGTATTTCAACATAGCAAGCTTTGCGTAATTAATAAAAAAAAAAAAATTTATTGTAAATACAAAAAAATAAAAATGGTGTAATGAGAAACTGGGTTATATGGTCTAGTCCTAGGACATTGTAATGTTAAACGGACCAGCTTTTTACCATATATTTGGAGTAGTTTTGGAGTACTCCAACTCCTTTGTGGATTACTCCTTACATGCATGTATGGACTAGTCTCGTTATCTGCAGGGTTATTACAAAAAAAAAAACAAGCCAGTTTACATTTCGTTTTCTATGTTAAAATCTGTGGTAAACATTAGGGAGCTCGAGACTTCAAAACAAATTTTCTATGGCGTCCGGTGGTTTACATTATTCGTATATGTCGGAGGAAGCTTTCATCGGCTTTTAAATGGTGTTTGAAATACTTTACAATATGAGTCAGTACTTTAAAATTATTTTGGTGCCACTTGATAATGTGCAAAAGATAGCGAAGGTTTTGTCCCTATGTCACCTGATTACATGAAGGCGTTTTTAGCCGAAATATTGTCGGTAGGAACTGACTGCGACGATACAGTATATTTAACAGGAATGCACAAATCTTTACCTAAAGTCAAGCAGTTTCAAAGTACCTAATCGACATATACTCGAGATTATAAATTTGTCAAGTAATGCCACATATTCTTAAACAAAATGGCGAGCTATTAGAATATGACCCTTATTTCGTTGCGGAGATGTAGGATAAATTAGTGCTGGAAATAAAATTGCTTTTAAATTTTTTAAAAGAGAAGCAGAGCAGAGTAAAGACTCTACTGCTAGCTATTGTGAAATTACTCTCTTTGTAGCACTCGCTAAGGAGAGATGCACCAATAAAAAAGGTGCGTTTCGGCATAAATGACATGACCAAGAATAAGCCCCGGCGTTTTATGTATCTTTAAAAAATCCATAGAAAGAAGTAAAGAAATATCGTAGCTACGAATACCGGGTCACTGCTTCTTCGGCAGTCATGGCTTTGGCTACGAGAAATTACTTCAGTCATAGCTGTCACGATGTGGCTCATTTTATTCTTAACAAGGAATTCGCCAAAGAATTTTTTTAAATATTTTCTAAAAATTTTTTTTTTTTGAGCTTAGTTTAAACATTCAATGACAATAATATTTTTTTTTAATAAAAAGAAGAAAACTCTTTGTATTAATTGGAAACTTCTGGTAAAATTTTAATTTACCGAAATTAAATTTTAAATAAATTCGATCAGTTGCTTAGAAGTTCTTTGGTTACGTCCGCTCGTTTGTAATTTAAATTAATGCTCATTTGTACACACACACACACACACACTCATGTTCATTTACATATAACAACAAATATTAAAGTTGTTGTTTCACTAATGATGTGCATTGTTCTGAAAAACTCATTAAAATTTTTGCCAAAAGTTAACTTCTGGAATTGGTCTTTTGGTATGTAAAATTATAAATATTTTTGTATTTAGCCAAAATCGCAAACTTTTTTACTTTTTAATGATTTAAACAAATAAATCATTAATATGGCATAACTTTATTAAGCAGTTTAAAAGCTATGAGAAAAAATAACGAAACCAAATGGTTTAATTTTCAGCTGTTTTCCACAAACTTTTAATATTTGGATGATTTCTCTGACCCACCAAACTGCGTTTGAATATTGTAGTATGTGTTATGGATTAGAAAATATTTCTCACGTACAGGCGTATAGAAGAATTAAGATTATATTTAATGACAAATAAAAAACATCATTAGCAGAACGATGAAATTGTTCGTTCATACGTTTCCTGACATTACACGAAATGACAAACATAATATGTTAATACATGTTAAGGTTAATACATATTTGAGGGATTTACAAGCTAACTTATGATATCATAATGTCATATGTTCTAAAAATTTAAAATGGTTTTAGTGGTTTTTCATACTAAAAGTGTCCTAAAATAATATGGCTTTGACTGCTATGTTTATTGTGCTGTCGTAAACTATCCTACAGAACAGAACAGCCGAACAGAAAAAGCGACAACAAAGCACCTAAACCATTTTAAATTTTTAGGACATATGACATTATGATATCATAAGTTGCTTGTGATCCCTTAATTATGTATTAACTTTTTTTACAATTCGCACTAGTTTGGAATCGAAAAGAGCATGTGACACATTTATTGAAATTAACAACAAAATATTTACACTATTTTATACGCGGTTTCATTTTGCATAACAAATGTCTAATGTGAACAATTTCGACAAAATTACTTTTTGAATAACTCCACACATTGAAAACCGTTTTCATGTCCTTAATTAACACTTACACAATCGAATACATACGCACCACACACGTACACACAAATACACACCTTATAATGATGTTAGTGACAACATCAAAATTTCCTTATGAATGACCAGACAATGACACCAGAGACAAATGGCAAATTGTGCAATTACAAGTACGAATGTGTGTGTTTGTGTAAATTTTGGGTTTTTTTTCTAAATTTGTATAAGAGTGTGAAAAAACTTTTATTAGGTAGAGCCCAAAATAAGTAAAAATTTTAAAGTCGGCCAAGTCTGTCGATATAAAAACGTACACTTTAATAAAAAAAAAGAGCTTAGATGACTTCTTAGAGTATGACTTAAATGGCAGCTGTAACTAATTATAGTACGATCAGTACAAAATTTAGTTTAAGCTAATTTTGGGAGTGGGCTTTAAATTGGAGCTAACTTGCAAATTTTATTCGCATATTTTTATTTTTATGAAATTAATTTTTAAAGAAGTTTTTATTGATGTCTACAAGCTTCTTTCAATTGACAACGCACGTTGAAGTCCACGTCTAAGATACAAAAAAACAATGTTGTGATTAATATTTAGTTCTGATGTTAAACAAAATACAAAACAAATTGCTTTTAAACAACTTTTCCGACCTATATGATACTTAGAACACCTAAAGAAAGAGAGGTTGTGTCCATCGCTTTAAGAAAATTATTTTCTAAAGAAAACCATTTTACTTAAGAAACAGGTTCAGTTGACTTAAGTTCACCATCCTAACTGTGATTTTTTTTATTAAATTTAATTTGTATAAGATTTTTTTGTTAAATTTTTATTTTAAAATTAAGTGTAGAAAAAGTTACAATTTTCCATTTGGGAAAAATTGAATATAAAAAATAAGAGTAAATCAATAAGAGTAAATCAAACTTGTCATTATGAACGTATCTGATAACCGTCCTTGAAGAAATATTGTTCGGTGCACTTAACCTCCACAGCTTAATGTATTCCTTCATAATGCGTTATTACATATGCGTGTGTGTGTGTGTGTTAGCTTAACAATATGCAGAAAATGAACATTTTCATTTCTGTGTAAGACTGTGTGTGTATGTGTGTAATTGTAAATAATGTTTTTGATTTTGTGTTGACGACAATGACAATGATCACCCAAACAAATTTATTGTCTATTATAATTTGAAATGTTGTTTGTATGTTTGTTACGAAGACTATTGTAACACACAAATTACTGTAGTTTTGTTAATGAACGTATGTGTGCGTGCAGTAAAGTCAATAGGATAGTCTGAATGACTTAAGCATGAATTACCGAAACAGATAGTACAGTGACGATTCAAGGTATTTGTATCATGGCCCTATCAAAAATTAAAACAAAATAAGGGAAAACATGTCTCTAAAATAGATTTTAAAAAAATCCTTAAGTTTTAACTTATAATGAGAAAATTTAAAAATTTAAAATTTTTGTTTTAACGAATTATTAAAGGGAAGAAAACGACAAAAAAAATTAAGAACAAAAGTTAATTGAAAATAAGCCATAAATAAGAAAATTTTCGCAAATGAATAGTGGTCTGGAAAAAGGTTTACTTTACACAAAGGCTGTTGCCTACTATCGTCGATGTGTCGTCAACTACGTAATTATAATGAAAACGACAACAACATCGTTATGATTTAAATTATTTGTTTAACACTTCTAGATTCAAATTTTGTAATTCTATTTGTGTTAAATAAAATGAAATGATTTTAAGTTCTCGTTGATTTTATATTTTCTATTATATTGGCAGCACTAGATCTGTTCAGGTGAATGGGTGTTTCCGCAGAGGTGCGCTCAGGTGTGGAATAGCACGAAGCGACTTTTATGCGGATCTCCCAAGCAGGCGAACATACAGCTGAGTAATCTGTATGGTGTTCTAACACCAAAGAGTCTCAGGGAATTAGGTGAAGAACAAATACACATTAGTCTTTGTAACTCACTGGTCACTATCTTTGAGCGGCGTTTGTCTGACTGGAGACCACAGCTGACAGCCCCAGCACCAGTCTAGAATGCAGTGGGCTATTCACCTATTCGTCTTAATCTTACCTGATTAATGAATACAACAACAAAATACATGAAAAAGAGGCTCTATATTTTTATAAGGATTTTTAAAGGATTATATGTATATACATATATACTTATATGTATGAAAATATAATTTATTTTTAAGAAAACAGCGACTGCGGCAATGGTGTTATTGTTAGAAAAGCTTCTAAAAAGTTATGTTTCTGTTTTTAAAATTTTAACTTAAAATAATTTTGCAAGTTCCTTAAGACTTATTAGAAATTGTTAAGTTGTAAACTCTATTGTAAATTGTTTGTATCTGATAAATTTCAACATTGAAGTGAAAGTGCAGCAAATTGCATTATCCAAGACCATATTTGTTTGCCGCCATGACATTGTGAATGTGTGAACAAAATTTCATCATGTGGATTTGTCACTAAACAATGTTTGTGTTGTAGATATGTACATAGATCCTACACAATTTTCAGGCATTTTTTTTCTTGTCTTTTGCAGGTAAAGGCGTGGCAATGACATTAACAAACTACTGCAGCTACAGTAAATAACATTGTTTATTAGGGTTAAGGATATAATTGTTTGCTTGCAAACAAAATTGTAGCCAGGTCCTTGAAAATATTCGTTTGTTATCCACTTTACAAACTAAGATAAGTATGAGAAGTATTCTTTAAATTATAAGTGGAAAACGTTTTAGGAAATTGATTATGTCCTTTTTAAAATTTCTAATCAATTAAATTCTTTGTAAAAACTGGAACAATTTTGTTTACACACTAGACTTTAATAAAACGTTGTTTAAGCACAAAACGTCAAGTAAAAAAGCATTAAAAGCAAAAACCAATCTCACCTACACATGTTCAAATATACATACACAGCCAAGCACTTTGCTTCATTCATATCTACAATTGTTACATGTGAGTGTTTGTAACTTTTATATCGTAAAGAAGTAGTCCATCATATGCAGCCATTCATTGTTGTTTTTCCAATTTTTTTTTCATTTATTTACTCGTTCTGTCATTTCGTTTCCATTTCATTCTGTGTGGCTGCATTTTTAGTGTTCAGTTCAGTGTTTGTAATAAATCAAAATATTTGAACATTTTGTGTGTTGTGTCGTTGAGTAACTTGAGCGTATTTTGGTGTTTAATAGTTTCTCTTTTTCGTGTTTTCGTTTTTTTTTCCAAAACTATATTGGATATAGTATGATAGTTTTGTGTTGGCTTTTTTATTTACTGCTTAAAATTATGTTTCTGTATTAAAAAAAAAAAAAAATTTAATTTTATCTTAGCCCTGCAAATTGATAGGGTTTTATTCTTAGTTTTTTTTTATTAATTTAACTTTTATTAAATGGATGTTAAGCCAAGCCTAATCATGTGAATCTATTAATGTAAAACTTTACTAGTTTATCTAAGACCCTGGACCTTTTTAATAACTCTGGGTCGACTCAACTGTTTTTATGTCTATGAAAAAATTTATGGGCAGAACAGGAGCCAAACCTCGTCGTCGGCAGGCTCGTCGTCGTGCACGAGGACAACATGCCACCCCTGCAGTGGTTGACCGACGAGTTCAGGCGCAGACGGAAAAGTGAGAGAGCCGAAGTGAAAGCTAAAAACGGAGTTCTAAAGAGGCTTATTCACAAACTTGCGCTGCTACCAGTATACTGAAGACCGTTGGTTTTCAAAAGGGCCGGTGTTTCGTCGTTATATACATAATATTCATTTGTAACCTTATTTTTTCTGCAAAATTTTCTTTAATATTTTATTTTGTTTTGTTAAGTTTCCATCTCTGTATTGCATTTGTAATTTGCTTGGGAAATTTAAATATAATTGTTATACATATGTTTTTTTAAGAAATCATTTTGAAATAAAATAAGATCATATAATCATACAACGATTTCTTTGACAGAAGTTATCATGCCCCTGCTCTTATCCTTTTAACTTTCAGCCAAAAAAAAATTTGTTAAAAAGTATTTGATAAAAAAAGGCTTGATTTCAACCTGCATACGGACAGATGGACTAAGGCATAGATGGTCAGGCTATAAGTCCTATCTCGTACACAAACGGATATTGTATACATTACAGACATAAGGACAAACCCATGCCCTTGCTTTTCGTGGTGAAGGGTATACAAACATGCAAAATGTTCTAACTTAACATCAAACAAGGCAAGGATAGCATGTTTTGAACGCAGGCTTTCGATATTTTTGTTTTTTATTTATAACTTCAGTTTTGAGAAAATAATTGAAAAAAATTAAAAGAAATTTTTAAAATTTGAAAGTATGCTTTTTTAATTTATTTAATGCCTTAAACTTTATCGACTTCAGGTAGGATTTTTTTTCAATTAAATAATTTATATTTTTTATTTAGTTTGAAAATAAATATCTTCAAAAGCGAAAATATTGAAATCTCAGGCAGATGATGAGATTCAGTAACAAAAAGGGGTTGGGAAGAAAACTCAGTTTATGATTTAAAAACTTTTTATACAACAGCTGCTCATATGGAAACATATTGATTTATCTTAATTATGCCTAAATAAATTCTCATTATCGGCAAATTGTAATTGTCATCATAAATTTATCTTTTTTTTTTAACTTAACATTTCACAAAAAAAAAAAACTAATGTTATTTTGCATTTTATCTTTAAGCCTTATACTCGATTTCAAGTATATTTGATTTGATTTTCATATTTTTTCTTTCTAGTTTCTTGTCTAAATCCTTTTTATAGTTTGACTGACTTATTTATGTTGATTCAAAAGAGGGGAGAAAAAAAGAGAAACAGAAAATCATCAATGTACACTTATTTAGACAAATATATTATCCCAAAGCCTTGTAAATACTTACATTTTTATCTTCTACTAGAATTTGTAATTTTATCTGAACACTCAAATAGTTTTATGCGTTTGACTGCAAGAAAAACTCATGATCTACACACACATATACACAAGTTGCAGAATATATTTGCAAAAGGGTTTAGTTTGTTACTTAAGTGTAGTATGTTTTTTTTGCCCAGACTCTTTTATGTCTTTATGTAATCATAATGTGAATCCTTTCAGGATTCAAGAAAAAACCTTAAAATATCTACATCATGACTGTAAATAGTACAAGTTTACGAGATGGCCTTATAGTCGCAATCGTACATGTACTCATGTTTGCACTGCAAAAACATCTTTTCAGACAGACAAAAATTACAGGAAAAAAATAAAAACTTTGGAAAATAAGCCACAAAACCCACTAAACTGTAAATGTGTGCAGTTGTAGTATTCCTTAATATGTTTGTTGCTCTTATTATTGTTGTTGTTGGCCACACATTGGCTTGATATGCTTATTGTCATTCCATTGGAATGTTTAAACCCGTACAGGTGTGATTTTATGTAATTTGTATACATATATTCCTACAGATCCACAACTGAATGTAGTAAATAAATAAATATATACATGTATAAGTACATGTGTGTGTATGTGTTTGTGTGTTTATTTGCAGGATGATGTTAAGAATGCAATTTGTATGTGCAACAAGAAAAACATCAAGGAACAAGATGTTGATGATTATTATAATAAAATGCCGGTACAAGATTGAATTGAAGGTTTTAAAAGTGAAAAAAGAAAGTTGTTTTTGCATTGTAACTAATATGTACAGTGGGCGCCAAGTGCTTAAAATATTAACATAAGTGTTAAATTAGAATTTTAAATGTTTTGACGAAATTTTATTTGTTTTAAGACAATTATTTTTAGTTTTATTCTGGCTCAAGTTTATTTGTTGAATTTTATAAGAAATTTAATTTCTGTTTGTGATATTGAATGAATAATAATTTGAAAAGTAAGTTTTTGCCGACACTAGCCGAGTGAAACCTACTTTTCAAATTATTATTCATTCAATATAAGTGTTAAACTTTTTCTCCAATTAACAAATAAAAATTAGTTGAAAGTTTTCCTCTTCAATACATAGAATGGACAATTTTTTGCTGCCTCCGGGCAAAAAGTTAGTTGCACTATGTTCTATTGAAATGTATTTAAGGTTGTGGCCTTTAACTCTAACCCTCCTGACACGGGTACCCCGGTACACGAGCGAACGTGAAAGTCAAATATCTCTTAAATAACAAAAGGTACAAAACTGAGGTTCCGCAAGTTCCTTCAGGTAATCATTTTCTAAGGGTTTTTATCATTTTAAAGATTTCCTAATTTGTTTGGGTTGGCTGTGGAGCAACCGAAAGTCAAATAGTCCATAACCTTCTGATAACCCTTATCTAGGTACCTAGGTAGGAGTCTACGTACAAAAATATTGTCAGTACGGTAAGGGTTAAATTGACTAAAAGATTTATATGAGTGGATAGAAGGCCGGGTCAACAATGATTTTAAGTCAGACAGTGTTCATTAATTTTTTTTTAATTTAAAGTAATTTTTAAAACAAACAAATTTATTTTTTAACTGGCAATATGGGCCAATACTTTTATTTATGTTTTTAATTTTGGCTTAAGTTTATATTAAAATTTCTTAGCTATAAAAAAATTAATTATTATTTATTGTAATCAAAGAAAATATTTCACTTGGCTAGTGTCAGGAAATTTACTTCATCTAATTATTCTTTAATGGTTTCAAGAAGTCCAAAATTTAACAATAAACTTTTGACAATATAAATCAAAAATAATTTTGTTCATTTAGTCGTCAAAGTTAAGTTTCATTATTGTGACTAAATTTTGATGTGAGTCCTGTGAGCGTAAAAAACTTTATAGATTTTTTTTCATGAAAGTAAATAATCGTGGGTGGAAATTTATTAACAATTCCACCTCCAATTGAATCTATTTTATCTTTGGCTTATGCATTTCTTTGAAATGCAATAATTTGTCTACTATTTCTTTTACAATTTTTATTCATCTTGTAATTTTGTATTTTGAGACTTGAATATTTGTAAAATCTTTAAGTAAACTATAGAATGCACTTGCAAAATCCTCAATCAGACTAAATAAATACACATAAATACATACACTTACACATACAGATACAAACAAATGAATATCTATGTATGTATGTACTTGAATTAAATATATTTTATAACAAAAATATACAAATTTTTTTCTTCTACGTAATCTTTGAACAGAATAAATATGAGGGATTATCAACAAATGAATGTCAACTACACATACTTACATTAAAGAAATGAAATAAGAGGACAATCCCGCAGATTGTTCTTAATATTTTTTTTTTGTTGATTGGTGGGTTGGTTGTTTTGGTGTTACTACAATATGATGAATATTGCTTTTAATATCTAAATATGCAACTTGATTTTGAGATTCTATTCTATAAATATTTTTTTTTTTTTCATTTTGATAAAAGATTTTTTGTTGTTTACAATGTTTGCTCAGTCATTGTGTTAAAGAAAAGTACAAAAGTACAAATAATTTAAATGGAGGAAAGGGTACAAATATCAACACCACCTGCAGCTGCCACAACCACTTCCACCATTCCTAGTGCAACTTGTATGAGTTTCAAAGTGACTGCTCACTTTTTTTTAAGGATGACGGGTGGGGAGTGGTGCAGAACTTTTTATTTTCCTCTTGTATGTTTGGTTGTTAAAAAGTTATATGACAACACAGAGTTTATGCAACATTTGCTGCATCAGCATTTAAATAAGCTTTTAGAGACCTTTGAGTTAATAACTTAGGGCCTACTGGCTGTTTTTCTGTTACTCGTATTGTGTGTACTGCTGCTTACAGATTTTTTGGCTTTAAGCTAAATATACATATATAAAAATGTGTATGTGTGACTTTGTCTAAGGGTAGCCACTTGTGTGTTTGTTTTTTGTGTTGCATCTAAAAGCTTGCCACTTGAAAGATTAGCATAAGTAAGCAACTACTATGTAGATGGATGAGTTCCATAATATACTTGAAAACAAAAAAA
>NDXZ01046198.1:0-10053 GCA_003055125.1 Paykullia maculata
GTTGTAATCTCAACGCCACCTAATTCAATTCGCCTTGCGCTCTCACTCTTATTAATATTTTAAATATTAAAATTTCAAACAAATTTTTAATAAATCAAATAATTCAATTTTGGTACTTTTTTTTTAATTTGATTATTTTTGAGAACAATTTTGCTTGTAATTTTTTTTCTGTCGTGGCAACACTGATAAATAACAGATTTATAATCAGTGTCCGCGACTTTAGTAAATTTTCATAAAAAGATTTTTTTTATGCAAAATAAGTTCATCGATAATATTATGATTGATTACAAAAAATTAAGTTTAATTATCTAAAACTTTGCAAAAATTTAACAAACCAAACTCTGCCCTTAAAAAAATTCGTTAACAAATTTCTTTAAACTATTGTCAATGATTGAAATTTATTTATATATGTCGGGACGGCGCGAACGCCATTCCCGGCTACCAAAAATTACACGCACGAGTTATTCGCATTAGGAATAATCGCGGAGGTCAACTCAACCGAAGTGCAATGGCCAAGCCTCACTCCGGGGGAACCGCCTTCATGATCACGGTAACCCCTACGCCAGGTAAGTATGCTTTTCTCCGCACAAACTTGAGTTCTTATTGATAGTTATGTATAAACAGAACAAGAATTATAAAAAATTAAACTCAAATACACACAATAATTTAAACAATCTGTTGACTCATATACATATACCTCACAGTACATGTATGTTGTTTTTATTTTAACCAAGAAGTGGTTGTTTTTGTGTGTGGCACTCTAGTATAGTGCTATATTATAGTGGTTTTGTTGATTTTTATTTATACAAGTACAGAGTGGTGGTGAGTTATAGCAAGGCTGCCAGATAGTTTTTGAAACAATATCTTGATTTTAACGTGGAACAAATGATTGTTCAATTATAAAATATGATACAAAAATTAAGTTTTTTAAATTAATTATCCGTCATTTTAAGAGAAATAAAGTTAATTTAATAACACATTCATTAATAAAATATTAATAAAGTATAATAGGGTTTTTAGAGTTCTTGCTACTAATGTCAACAAACATATATTAAATCATCAATTTAAAAAACTATTTGCCAAAATACACGTTTTTATGTAAAAAGTGATATGAATAATAAAAATGAATACAAATAGTTATTTTTGAATAAAAACAGCATATTAAAAATTTAAAATTGTAGCTTTAGTTTTACGATATTTAACGAATTTATGTGTAATTAAAAAGTTGAACATATAAAACATATTTTTGAAATTATTATATTTCTGTAGTTGATATGTAATAGGTACATATTATATTATGTATAATTATGTATGTATGTATGTTAAAACAGAATTATACTTACCCAATCGTTATTTCGATATAAACAGAAAAATATCATTTATCTTCTCCGCGTTGCAATATCTTCGCCAGCAACAGTATGCAAAATATTTCTTCAATTAATATTGAAAAACGTCTCTACTTAAAAATCATTATATATTTTTGTGTAATATGTAAAATCGTGAGTCCGGCAGCTCCAGTTGTATAATAAATACGTATGCTGCCAGAATTGACAACTTATCTACATTTTGATGGTTTTTGCACAAAATAATATCTAAAGACCGAATAATAATTATTGTTTAAAGTGACAATTTTTAGGTCTATGACGTAACATAAAAACAAAACTAATTTAATAAAAATGCGATAAACTGTATTAATTCTCGAGTTTATACGTGTTATGTGTTTATATATACATATTTCAATGTTTTTAAACTTAAAGAATTTTTAGGATTCACCATTGAAAAAGACAAGCAGATTAAGCTCCCGAACTTTAACAAACATTTGTTTTTATATAAAATCAATATTTAAAAGTGATAATTAAATTGTGTTAATGTATTGAAAATATTATTTTAATAACTATTTTATCAGAGATAATTTAAAAACAAATTTTTTCGGGAGATGGCTGGATTAAAGATATACTTTTTTTAAATACTAAAAAAGTTTAAGTAATTCAAATAATTTTAATGTATTTTTCAGAGAAACAAATTTTTTTTAGTAAAAATGTTAATTGAAATAACTTTTGGCAAAATTTTAAAATGAGTTATACCTACATGCATTTAAGGAATATTTTTTTACTATTTATCATTTTTGCAAACATATTTACATTTATACGTATTTGATTAAATAAAAAACTCAGCATATACCTACGTTGTATTATATGCACATAAATATCTTATACCTATGTTATGTTATTGTTCAATTGAATTTTTTAACGTTTTGTTAATATCTTTTCAACTATATTAAAGAAGTTTAAAGTATTTTTCTATATAAAAACTATTACATATTTTGTTATCAAAGTATTTATTTACAAAATTTGTCATACTTTATTGAAAATTAATTGTTATTTTGATATCGATAATTTAAAAACTGCATTTTTAATAGCGCAACTGTTTGACGATTATGAAAACCTACCAACACGATATATTTAATTGTTATTGACGACTTATTAGCAAATTTATCTGGTAGCCCTGTATATACAAACATACATACGTACATGCATACATATGTATATTTATAACATGTTCAACACAAAAAATAATACTGAAATTAACGATATAAAAGATGTACAAAGGAAAAATAATTACACTTTTAAGAAAAATTTATTAAAACTAATATATAATATATGTATATGTATGTACCTACTGTCTATAGAATTATAACAAACTAATCCTTAATTATTCAGGGTTTTAAAATTTAGTTTTAATTTAAAATGAAGTTCATTAATTCATAAAAAAGTATGGACATATTTTTTTCCGTTGTAAATTGAGATATGATTATTTTTATCTATAAAATATGTAGTAGGTATATTGTTGTTTGTTATCTTGTTGTTAAAAAGTTTTACAACTCCTATGTACGTATGTATGTGCCTATTTCTTACTGCATTAAATGGGGTTAAACAGTTTTTAAAAAATGACAAATCAGATGTACACATGTATTTATTAAAATTAAATAGAACTTCAACTTTTGTAACTGATAATTAATTGGTTTTAATTTTCAAATTATATTTTCCCGTTTTATTTGTGTCAACGCTGTGAAAATAACCACTGTACGATATTAATACATATACTCAAAGCTTTTTGTACTGTATGTATGCATCCATACATACATATGTTAATATACTACATACTATGTATGTATGTATTTATCTATGTCAATAAAACAAGGACATTAGTTTTTAATTTTATAGGTATTATTTTTTATATAAAAATTTTTTTATTTACACTTCAAATTAGTTTCGTTTTCTTATAATTTTTTCTTCAAATATATTTGAACAGTTGTTGCTGCACTTGGTAATACGTATTTTAAATTTATACTATTGTTTATTGATTAATTTTTAATTACATATGACAGTCATTTAAATTGATAATTTAATTTAAGATCGCTGAAATTTTTTCTTAATTATGTAGCATTAGAAAAATTTCCTATTAAACAATTTTGTATGATATAAAAATGTTTGGTGTTGGAATGATTAAATGATTTTTTTAAAATTTTAATTGTGTGTACTGATTTCACAATAAATAATAACTAAAACAGACAGTTTAAAAATAATTAATATTATTTTTAAAACAATAAAGCTTAAAAAAACATAGTTTTTAATCGTAGTATTTTTTAATAAAAAAATAAAATAAAAACAACATAATTGCGTTAAAATTTTGGAAAAACCTATCGATAGTTTTAACGAATACCCAATTTATTAATAGTGAATGGATTAGTTACCGCTTAATCTTTAAAGGCTGATAACAATTACAAGTAGGAAACGGTCCTACAAAAAATGGGCGTTCTTATAAATATTGTATGTACAATATAAATTTCAAAATTATCACACATAGTCCAATTGAATATAGATTTGTTTAACACCTATCGATTCGAAAATCATGCGTGTATGCGACACCACATATTTGGGATCAATATTACGTGATACTTCCAGTTTTATAGCACCGACATATGAGTCCGAGCATAAGGTCCAGAAGTGAGGATCTTGTACAGCATAAACCCCAGCCAAACCGGTGACTTTTTGATAGCACTGGGGTAGTAAACGATCTAAATTAACAGGTTGCCTTTGCATTAGCACATATATTGACTCCTTAATAAGACTCATGACGGATAAAACGATAAGGAGAGAGATGAAAATGGAACAAATGGGATCGGCTATCATCCAACCGAATAAATGCATTAGAACGGCAGAAATAATGACACCAACAGAGCCCAAAGTATCAGCTAAAATGTGAAGGAAGACACCACGCATGATTTGTGAATTACTGCCGCCGATATCATCAGAATGAGAGTGACCGCCATGTGAGTGTGAATGACCATGACCTAAAAAATATAAAAAAATTTAAATAGTGATAAAATATAAGTTATTAAAAAAATAATATGATAAATTTTCCGTTTATATAAAATATTCTCGATAATTTCTCTTCTTATTAAGTTTTTGATAAAATTTCTTTTTATAAAATAATTTTATTAATTTATCTATTCTTATCAAAGATAGACAGGTATTTTTACATGAATATTCTCAATCATGCATAATTGTGATTCCACAAGCAAATAACAACGTAATTATTATATGATAATTTTAACGTGAAAGTACCGAAATTTTTTAATAAAAATAATTTTGCTTATTTTAAGTAAATAGTTTTCGTAATTGTGTCTAAAATAGTTTTCTATTACGTGAGCATGCATGAGCTTAAACATAGTACACGACAATCTCATCTTTAGTTTTAACAAAATTTTACAGACATTATTCGTAAAAAGATTTCGATTAAACTCTACAATTAAGCAATTTTTTTCTTGATGAAAATTTGAATTGAAATACCTACCAAGATTTTAACTTTTACTTACCATCATCCAATAAAATAGCCTGATGACTATTCGAGTCTAAATGGTTATTGGAATGTGAATGACCACCGCCACTGTGTGAGTGACCATGTCCTCCGCCACCACCATGAGAGTGTCCATGGCCACCACCGCCATGAGAATGACCATGCCCGCCATGATTAAAGGCATATATGCCAACAAGATTTACTAATAAACCTAATACTGAGACAACAAACAGTCTTTCATGCTTCACTTCTGGTGGTTCTAATAAACGTTCAACACCCTCCGACAATATAAAAAAGGCCACAAATATTAGAAAGAGACTATTAACAAAACCCGCCAATACCTCGGCTCTCACATAACCATACGAGAAACGTTCATTGGCCTTCCATTTTGTGATAACTGACGCAGCAAGACCCGCTAGGAGACCCGTACAATCGAAGAACATGTGAAATGAATCTGATATTAGACCTAGAGAGGGGCGAATAAAACCACATCAGTTAATGCAAATGTTTACACAAATGTTTTAGTCTGAAGACAAGACACTTTTTGTCTTTTTCAATATTATTTTATCTTATCAATCACACACATACATACCCAAGCTGTTGGTCCATACGCCATAAAATAGTTCTACAAAGGCAAAACTGAAATTTAATAAGAGAAATAAAAACAAGTTTCTTGAATTTTTATCCGAGAAAATTAGTCTTTTCCAACTGTTAAATGAGTCTTTGATACGGTAAATACAGTTGCTGCGATCTCTATGTGTAAGTGGCAGCATTTTTAATTGATTTCTAAAATTAAGAAACAAATATAAATTTACTTATTTTGCTTCACTTGCCTACGTGGTGTTTATTTTCATACTTACGTTTTTGATTGTTAGTCTCCTAATTTCTCCTACTTTCCGTGCGGCTTTAGAATTTTTGTTTTTCGTTGAATTATATAGATTTTTGTCAATTTTATTTGTTTTTTCTATTCGCCAAGGTTTATTTGCCCTTGTTGTTTGTGTTTTATTTTAAAAATTCAACATTTTTGTTTAAAATCTTACGGAATATTAGGAATTTTTCTAAAAAAAAAATAGTTTTTCATGCGGCAATTACTTTTTTTGACGTTTATCCAATGTTGACGAGCAGGGCTTACTGACAATTTAAAAGAGAAAAAGATTAATAAATTAAAGGTGGCCAGATTATCTCGGATCGAATTAGGCTACCAGTTTAAATGTTAATGTAGGGAACATAGTTTTTTAGACAAACGATCTCTTAAAGTATTGAAAATTAAAAAATTAACAACTTTATATGTAAATATTTAGATATTTCAAAATATATTTCCTTCAGTATACGCTGCGAGCATTTAGATATTAGTTTATTTATCTCTAACTTGATTAAAATTAATGTTAGACGTTTATTATATGTCAATGTCATAGATTAACACTCCATTGAAATTGAAGCTTATGGATTTTCCTTTCTATGAAAATATTTTGAGCAACGAATTTTAATCTATTTATACATGAAACATATTAATTTGTTTTTATTGAAAGTAATTTAGCCCTTGCTTTAAAAATTAAAATATATCGAAACACCCTGTCTCCAGTATAAATATTGAGAGAAACGGCAAATCCCACAAAAAACAAAGAATGCCGGGAGCAAAACAAAACCATCAACACAATTTACTCATACCAATTTAGTTAAAAATAGAATTTATTTAAGAATTTTCACCGCAAACACTTAACTTGAAAAACACACATTACAAGAACAAAATAGAATAGAATACGATCGAAGAAAATTACGGAAAATTCATTTTCATTTCATAATACATAAAAAAACATTTCTTTACTGATCGCGGTGTATCGAGAAAATTCGATTGGGACGAGCGTAAAAAAGGTAAAAATACAAATTGTGCTGGCAAATTTTGGTAATTTTAAGTAAAAACGTGACTCATATATGCAATTTTAGGTAAAAAATTAAATATTTTAAAAATTTTTTCAAATATCTTTAGTATATTCTAAAAATTTGTAATAATTTTTAGTGATAAAGTGACAATGACTGCAACAAATGCAACAGATGAGACAGCAGCAGAGGCCTTAAACTTTAAAGATAAAGGTAATCAGGCCTTTAAAGAGGGAAAATGGCAAGACGCTATTGATCTGTATACAAAGGCCATTAAAAGGGATGATAAGCATAAAGAGCTTCCAGTATTTTATAAAAATCGTGCAGCTGCTTATTTAAAACTGGAGGACTTTACGGCGGCCTTGAATGATTGCAATGAATCTCTTAAGCTTGTAGCCAAAGATCCAAAGGCTCTGTTTCGCCGCGCTCAGGCATATGAGGGTTTAAAAAAGTACGAGGAGGCTTATAAAGATGCCACCGACTTGTTTAAGGAAGATCCCAATAATCAAGCGGTACAACCCATGTTAAAACGTCTGCATTTGGTTGTGCAGGAAAGAGCTGCAAAAAATGCCCAGACTTCGACAAAAGTAAATCAAATGATAGAAATATGTTTCGATATAGCAACACCAGTTGAAAAGAGACGTTCGGCCTCTAACAACATATTGGTTCTGGCCAAAGAAGAGGTGGGAGCAGACCTTCTCTTTAAAGCAGGTTGCATTACCAAAATTGCTTCCATGACAAAAATTGAAAAAGATATTGATATTTATGTAAACTTGGTGAGAGTAGTTGCTGAACTATGCAATCATTCTGTGTCGCGTACCAAGGCTGTTCTTACAGAATTGGGTGTGCCATGGTTTATGCATGTCTTAGATCATAAACACGAGGAGCGTGTAACTGCCGCTCAATTCTGCTTGCAAACCATTATAAACGCTCTTTCTGGAATGGAAAATAAACAGGACAGCAAGCCAATCAAAGAATTGTGCAAGCAAAATTACAAAGAAATTGATACTCTACTCTCATGTCTGCTATACAGCATAACCGATCGTACAATTTCGGGACCGGCACGTGATGCTGTCATCGAGTTGTTGACAAGAAATATCCATTACACTGCTCTCGAATGGGCTGAACGTTTGGTGGAACTGAGAGGTCTTAATCGCCTGCTAGATGTTTGCTCCGAACTCGAAGAATACAAGTACGAAAGTGCCATGGAAATAACACCATCCTCGCGCACTATTGCTTCAGTGTGTTTGGCACGTATTTATGAGAACATGTACTACGACAAGGCAAAGGAACGTTTTCAAGAGCAAATAGATGAGTATATCAAGGATAAACTCTTGTCGCCTGATATGGAGTCTAAGGTTAGGGTAACGGTGGTCATTACATCGTTGCTTTCAGGTCCACTCGATGTGGGCAATCAAATAATAGCCAGAGAAGGTAAGTTGCTGGTATTTTTATTTAAAAAAAATTTGTAATAATTGCCCTATAACTGAAAGTTGTGTGTGAGTTAAACTCGAATCTAAACCCATTTTTTTAATTGACTCTAGCTTTCGAAATTCAAAAAACTTCATATATTTGTTTTCAATAAAAAATTTTAAATTTCATGTTGAAATCGCAATAAAAATTCAGTACAAACACCTACACAGTTCATATGATGTGTTGTAGGGTATCTCTAATAAGGGCGGGTTTGGCCATGCATTATTTAAAATGAATTTTCTTTTTTTTTTACAAATCATTGCAGGTATTTTACAAATGATTTTAGCTATGGCTACAACTGATGATGTACTCCAGCAAAAAGTTGCTTGTGAATGCATTTGTGCTGCTTCATCGAAGAAGGATAAGGCCAAAGCCTTGTGTTCCGGTGCCGTAGATATTCTTAAGAAACTCTATCATTCTAAGGATGATGGTATACGTGTACGTGCTCTAGTGGGCCTCTGTAAACTGGGTAGTTATGGTGGTCAAGATGCTGCGATAAGACCATTTGCTGATGGTGCCACTTTAAAATTAGCCGAAGCCTGTCGCCGTTTCCTAATAAAGCCAGGCAAAGATAAAGACATACGCAAATGGGCAGCTGATGGTTTGGCATATTTGACATTGGATGCTGAAGTAAAAGAGAAATTAATTGATGACAAACCAGCCATACATGCTCTTATTGATTTGGCACTTTCCAACGATCAATCATGTCTGTATGGTGTAGTAACAACATTTGTTAATTTATGCAATGCCTATGAAAAGCAAGACGTTTTACCTGAAATGGTGGAGTTGGCTAAATTTGCTAAGGTTCACATACCGGAAGAGCATGAATTGGATGATCCAGATTTTATACAAAAACGTATAGCGGTATTGGTTAATGAAGGCATTACGACCGCCTTGGTGGCCTTGTCAAAAACGGAAAGTGACAATTCTAAGGAATTGATTGCCAGAGTTTTGAATGCCGTTTGCAGCTTACAAGATTTGAGGGGCAAGGTTGTGCAAGATGGTGGAGTTAAATGCTTGTTAAAATTGGCTTTGGAAGGCACGGAAAAGGGCAAAAGACATGCTTGTCAGGCATTGGCTCGTATAGGCATAACAATGAATCCCGAGGTGGCCTTTGCAGGGCAAAGGAGTTTAGATGTTATTAGACCCCTCTTGAATTTATTGGCTCAGGATTGTACTGCTTTGGAGAACTTTGAAGCCATGATGGCCTTAACAAACTTGGCAGCAATGAATGAAAGTGTACGTCAACGTATTATCAAAGAGCAGGGCGTTTCCAAAATAGAATTCTATCTAATGGAAGATCATCAATTGCTTACACGTGCTGCCGCCCAGTGTTTGTGTAATTTAATCATGTCCGAAGATGTGGTTAAAAAATTTGAGGGCGATAATGATCGTGTTAAATTCTTGGCCTTACTATGCGAAGAAGAAGACGAAGAGACTGCAATAGCCTGCGCCGGTGCCTTGGCCCAATTGACTTCAGTGTCGACCAAATGCTGCAGAAAAATCTTTGATGTTCAATCCTGGCTAGAAATTCTGCATGTACTTATAGCCAATCCCAGTCCTGACGTACAGCATCGTGGTGTCGTGGTGATATTGAATTTAATAAATGCTGGTGAAGAGTTTGCCAAACGTTTGTTTGAAACTGATATTATGGAATTGTTAAGTGGTCTATCGCAATTGCCCGATGACACTCGTGCCAAGGCCAGGCAAGTGGCAATGCAGTGTCTAAAAGCTGCGGAAAATTATAAACTTATAACTAAATCGGACAATGTTACAGAATGATTATTTCATAGAAAGTTAATTTTGTTTCGTTTTTAATCAAAAAAAAAAAAAAAAAAAAAA
>NDXZ01046218.1:0-10458 GCA_003055125.1 Paykullia maculata
TTTTGTATTTTTGCCACGGGTTTTAGGAAAAGGCGCCACTGTGCGTCGGTAACCTTATATCTGCTTAACTAGACAAGATACAAACAAAATTTAAAAAAGCATTATATTCTACTAAAAATATAAGCGGACAGGTGTCTGGTGTTTTTTTCAAATTTGGCGGCCTAGTTGGTAAAAACGGGTAAACAATTTATTTTTGTACTTTTTTGGGGCCCCTAAACCAATAAACATAGAAATTTTATTTGAACTGTATTCGTCACATCTCCAAAAAATATGAATACGTTTTTAGTCCTTTTTGGAACTTATAGGGATACAAATCGTACTTATTTTTGGTATTTTTTTAAAATAAAATATTTCTCAAGCTTCTACTATTATTGAGACAACTATTTGAGGAAAAAATTTTGACACTAGAATGTGGACTAAAAAAGTGCCAAAAAGGGGGAAAACCGGGAAAATGCATTTAATAGTAAATTACTAGGCCGATTTTCAAACACGGATTCCTTCAGACATAAAAATAGTATGACATAATAAAATTTTAGCAACAATAGTAATGGGTAAGAGAAAGGTGAAAATTCGGGTAAACGGGGAGCGAAAAAGTACTTTTTCAATTTTTAGGATAATTTTTTACATTTTTTCAGTTTATGAAGGGGGATGAAAAAGTAATTTTTTTTAACTTTTTTTACATATCGCAAAACGACGTTTGCCTGGTCAGCTAGTAGCTAGTTGTTCTCAAAGAAAAAGTTTAAAAACCTTGTTTTGTGCCTCCTAATTATGTTAAACAAATTAATAAGTTCTTAAAATTTAAATATAAGGTGTAATTGGAGATTGCTTTGCTTAAACCGGCTTTATATTTAGGTTCACTCTGTCTTAAACAGAATGACTATAAATAAAACATTTTCCACATCTGTAAAATGCAACAACGGAGCACAACCCATGAAATTAAAACAACTGTCTAAAATCACAGTTCATATAACTTTTAATATATAACATAATAAAAACTTTTTGACTATACAAATATACAATACAAATTTATTCATTTAAAAAGGATTTTTAAAAACAATTTTCTGTTTTATTGTCAAATGAGTCAGACAGGACAGAGTAGGAACACACAAAAAAAAACATGGTTGAGTATGGTTACGGTAATATGATCACAGACAATTTTAAAATTCTACGATTACTTATATCATTATATGATTGCCACAATCATAATATGGTTGTAGTCATATTTTACGTCAATGCCATGATCATATTATGGTTGCGAGAACCATTATATGGTTGTGAAAATCATTATATGATTGTATATAAACTATAAACTTGGTTACGGATAATCATTTGTATGATGCCTTTAGAATATATGATAACCATAATCAAAGAGTTTAAAAATTTTGTTTCTTGTTGCTAATTTTTAAATATCACTAAATATTTTTTACAATTATTTTGATTTAAAACACCGCATATCGTTTACATGTTTTACACATTTAAGATATTTTTCCCTCATAAAGAAATCCTATTAACCTAAAATTATATTCTGGAGCATTTTCTGCATATCACTGTCATCATCAACGACAACAAAACTCTTAAGTAATGGTTGGCCTTAAGCTTTTCAAAAACAACAACATTCCAATAGTCTAGTATTCCAACACAAACATTCAAAATAGGCTGGTAAATACCCGTAAAGCTTATCAGCAGCCATTAAAGCCCATTGGCATGTAAAAATACAACTAAAAAATATAGAGAAAAAAATTTAAACAATCACTCACATTCACAATATGTAGACAGTCAGCCCAAAACAGCAGAATATACCGCATTTTTTAAATTCACACATACACACACATACATACATATAAAGTGAATGCCGAGAAAGAGAAATTTAAAGCCAAAACGACAGACATGTTTGTATGTGCACGTGTGTGTGTGTGTTCACATCAATTTAACTGTCAAAAAGTTTATTCACCCACAAATATCAGTTTCCAAAATAACAGCGCAACAAAAAACAAAAAACAACGAAAATAGCAAATAGATCTGCAACATGACATTTTATAACAACAAAAAATAAAAATTTTAAACTATGAATAACATTTTTTGTGTTTTTTTTTTATAATAGAGCAAGGCTGGTTACGAACTATTTTCGGTATCATCGTCAGACCAAAAGCTGTAAGCGTTACGGTTGCGGGTTTTATCATATTATATTTTTTTACGTTTATGATGTGATACTCTGGCCGAATAAAGTTTCCTTTCTGTTACTATACACTGTGTGTGCATATATGTACACTAAATGTGCTTTAAAAGAATCAATTCATTTTCAATTGAATTACAATTAAGCATTTTTAAGAAAGTATTTTACAATAAAATACTTAATAGCACTGGCAATCTTAAAACAAATAACATATTTAGGGGCTATACATAGCCCATACTTTTTGAGTGAAATAAGAAGCAATAAACTTTCGCAGCTTTAAGGTATCTTCTTGATTTTGACGAAATTTTTTTTGGAGATTTAAAAAGGATTGGTGTTTTGTAGCAAATATCTCAGCCATTATTAAACCGACATAAGTAGCATATTTTCAATAAAAAAATTCGAAAAATTACATCTGGCAAGTTGGTTTACTATACGGGCACGTTAGACATAAGATATTTAAGAAAATATATGCATTTAGCTGTCGGAAGACAAATCGATATCATTAACTTTAACAGTAATTTTTTCTTTTGAAAACTTAAGACATTCTTTTTTGAATCGACGAAGTTTGATTTATATTCCGACCCCGATCACACCCAATATAAAGGAACTTAACACTTTTGGTATTTTAAACAAAATATTTTTTATTTATATTAAACTTTAACAATTTACCCTCATATTCATAATACAATTTTGAAACTTCCAAAGGTTTATTGAACATAATTTTCATACAATAAAAAAACAACAACATACGCAGATCAACATTTGTTTATACGTTTGGGGTCATCCTGTGGCTTAAAATCAACTTTAATGCAAATTTCATTTTAGAAAGCAGTCTAAGATTTTTTTCATGTTAACCCGTCAATGTTGAAGTGATTTTGGTGATTTTTATTATAAACTTCTTCTAAATATATGTTTAAAGTTTTTTTTAAACATAAGTCAAATGAATTCTACGTCCGATTTAGAGCAGATATTGATCGGATACAACCGTCCCTGGTACTGCAGAGAAATTTCAAGGCCCTATTCCCAGAGGGGAGCAAATGGACGAATCAAGCCGAATGGTACAACGATGCTGATCAGGTTTGGTTTACGGATAGCTCCAAACAGGAGAATGGTAATGGCCCTAACTACCAGAGGGCTATTCTAGGCGGAGATATACGAAGGAAGGTTAAGAGGTATGATATGATATGATCTATATGATGTCGGGCAGCCAGGCAGCACTTCGTGCCTTGATCTCTTACAAGATGAAGTCGGGAGTGGTGCTAGACTGTGTCACATCTCTTAATGAACTTGGCACCAACAATGGTTTGACAATATGTTGGGTACCTGGCCATGAGAGCCACGCTGGAAATGAGCTGGCCGACTGTCTGGCTAACAGAGAGGCCCAGCGTAGATTTATTGAACCACAACCCTTTTTTGGTATCTCGGACAACTACTTAAGGGGGAGTATTGGTTTCTTGCTTGAGGCGGAATTCTCTCATCATTGGGAGACTACTACAGGCCTCGGGCAATCGAAGCGTTTAATTGACCTGTAATAATAAGGCAGATATTTTTTTAAATATTTTTTTTGGAATAACAGGCCTAGGGGATCCTTATTACAATTAAATAAAATATGAGGTGTGTAATTTCAGTTAACTGTAGTTACAATTAGCTGTAATCGTAATAAAAAACTGTAATTGAAAATGTTTTGCTACAAGTTGCAACAATTTTGACTTCTAAATGAACAATGACTAATTACACCCAATTTTTTGCACAATTTGTATTAAAATTATTCTAAAATAAGCAGTTTAAGAACAAAAATCCTTAAAAAACTATAAAATAATAAGCATTAATGTATTTCTACACAACCATCATCAGCTGAACTAATACTTTGTCAAAAAAAAAAAGAAAATCAATATATTAGTCCTTTAAGCAACTGATTCGGAATAATAGCAGTGTTATTTAACTTTTTTTTGCCAACCTGTCAGCCTTCCTGCTGCTGCTTCTGTTGTTCAATGTTAAGCCCATAGAATAAAATTGGCTTAGAGTTTATCATATTGTGTAACTGCGATATGCGGGATGCCTTACGATTTAAAAACAACAACAGCAACAACAAACAACAACTACTATATGGATTGATTGGTTAAAGCTCGGACAAATGTGTGAAGATCTATCAATAAAAAAGTTGTTGTATTGTGTAGCATTTATAAATATATATTTTTTTTATATGACTTCAGTATTTGCGAAAAGAATTTCGCTTGCACGTACATATTCAGCACTCAATAGTTTATTTATGGCTTTTGTTTGAAATATGGGTCAAATTTAAAAATATAACGTGAAAATGGGAACATTTTTATGAAAATCCTGTTAATGTAAAAGGTTTAAATAAAGCAGGCGAAAAAATTTTAAAAATAAATCCATATCATAAAACTACATGTGTAAGTGTGTGTGTATGTGAGAAGAAGGTTTTTTTTAGCAACAAATTTTATTATAGCACAAAATTAAATATGCATTTTAAAAATGAGAAATAAATAGGGAAAAATTATATTTAGTGGTTTTTAAGTCCCAGCAAAAAAAATGAGTTTTTCTTTTAGATTTTAGTCAGATTTTACATGAAAAGAAACTGTTACTTTAAGCTACGGTTTAATTTTTTTATATAAAATCGTATAACAATAAATATTTAATTTTTTTTTTTTGTTAAATAATCTGTAAAATTTGAAAATGTAGAGTATGACCACCCAAATTTTCACTTACGATCAGGTGATCAAATCAAAATTGAAGTCACTCTCCTACTCATGTAAGTGAAAAAAAGTTTAAAATTAAAACAAACGAAAATATTTGTTTAGAATTTGTAAAGTGAAGTTGCAATTGAATAATCGCTAGATTTGTTGTAATTCAAAACAGTTTTCTGTTTAGGAACTAAAAACTTTTTTTAAATCGCCCACTTTTTATTTTATGAAAATTATATTTATTCAAAACAATGTTTAACATCTTGTTTTTTTATCGATACAAACATACACTTAAATATTTATTTGAACTTTAAATCCATTAAAAATATTTATTTTGAAACATATACTGGCAACAAAAGAAAAGCTAAAACTTAAACATATTAAACAGCACAAAACATATTTGCTTCTTTTCGGTTGTCTTCAAGATAAACAAACTATAAAAATTAATGGCCAAATATATACAAACAGCAAACAGAAACGATAGTTAGGGCAGGGGAATTTCATGTGATGAAAACTACTTGACTCGCCAGCATTTCTTTTGCTCGTACTGGTACAACAATTTTTAAATGAGAAACTAGTAATGCGGTCGATATTATTATGCCACATTGACGCATTAAAACTTCTACTACATATGTACATACAAACATTTGTATATACATACATACATAAGTACTCAATCTTAAACATTTTTATACACTACATTTGTTTCGTTTTCAACTACTACCACTATAAACACAAATACTTATACCGACGAGAACAGATTTCTGTGTGTGTGTGTGTGTATTTGTGTTTACGAGTAAACACAGAATACATAAACATTTGAACCCGCACTTTCAATTACAATGTAATTTACTTTATGGACTTATCTCTTAAAAACAGCAATTTTAACAAACATTAAGCATAATTTTATGACATCACACACACACAGACACAGAGACTGAGTACACAACATTAGGACAAATGGAGCATCTATCTATCCATCCATGGTGTACATTTATTTATACACACAGTATATGAACAGTCGTACATCTTGTACTTGTGCTCATCGTAAATATTTTTTTTTCCTTGGAATGAGGAGAGATAGAATATTGTTTTGATGATTATTTTTGATATGAAATAACTAAAGTTTCTTCACATAAGAAAATGTAATTGGAAAAAAAACCGATGACTATGTTGGCGTCAATTTTGATTTGGCAATTTAGTTGATGAAAGTTTTGCTCTTTCAAAGTCTGATTTTTGCTATAAATATTTTTTTAAATTTCAAATAAACATATAAAACTAGTAGGTACCACCCCTTTAAACTAATAGATGAAACATTATTTTAAACAAGAAAGAGCGCTATATTTGGCTAGGGCAAATCTTATATACATTAGGGCAAATGGTCCAATTTTTTTCAAATATATCTTAAGTTTATCTCAAAGCTGCAAAACAATAATTTTTTTATGTAAAAAAAAAACAAAAGAGGCAGTCGACTTTTTTTTTTTGCTTATATCTTAGCCGATTATGAATGGATCTTGCCAGTTTTAATACCGGTTTCCTCGAAAGTATTTCCAAATGTTTGATGCCAGATACAACTCTGGTCGACCTATGGGAGCTACGTAAACTTGATTTTAACCAACACACGGCCAGACAGGTAGATGGACAGACGGACATGGCTAAATCGACTTTCCTATCTATAAGGATAAGGGGTCGCAAATGAATTTGTAGAAATTACATGTGAAGGGTATATGTGGCAGATGTGGATGTTTTATTTTAAATTAGGAATAATAAAAAATCAAAATCTTTATTAAACGTCGAAAGTAAGAGGTCGATTTGGTAATGGCTTAAAAGTAAAAGTATCCCTAAGAAAGAAAAAAAAGATTGTTTTTTTAAACTTAAAAACATTAAATTTAAATTTGATGTCACATGAAAAAAATTAAAAATTTTGAAACGTTCGTCTTTGTATTTGGTAGAAAAAAATCCATAGCTTATTGATAAGGAAACGTGACCCACAGATCATCCTTGAATTTATATTAGGAAATTTAATTAATAAAAAGTCCATCTACTTTTATTTAGCTCTGCAGTTGGTCAGAAAAATAAAGTTATAGAAAGCATACATATGTACACATAGATACATATGTACATACATATGTACCTACATACATATGTACATATTTTTCAAAATAGCTTAAAGCCGAAATAGCTTAGACGAAAATCATTGTGCTTTGCAATGAAAAAAAAAACACAAAACGAAAAATAATATTGATTTAAAAATTTTGTTAGTTTGATGTGTTTCTAGAGACAAAAAGAAGCTGATGCCCTGATGTCCTTCATGTGGTAGAGTTTGTATAGTATTTTGTATTACTAAGTTTTGTTTCAGATGCACTGCTGATAAGAGGGTTAAAACCTCCTGGGCTTCGCCACATTAAAGACAGTCGGCAAACCTCACCGAGTCCAAAACGGTCCATAGTTTGAATGGTAAATAAATGTGTTCTCCTGAAGCAATTTTAAATTTTTTTGCCAATTAAAAAAAAATTTTATTTCGCTTACCTGTCGCAATAGCCATGCTACTAACGGAAATTTTGCAAAAAGTAAATGCAAAAGCTTTCCATAATAATACAGGTAACCCTCCTACAACGCGAGTTCCTATAACGCGTTTTCGCTACAACGCGGTTCCCAAAATGCGGAAATTTATTACAACGCGATTACTACGAAAATTTTCTATGTAACGTAATTTACTATAATTGAACTAAAAAGTATTGAGAAAGTTTTAAATATGGCAAAGCAGTTGGTTGAATACATTTTAGAGAACGATCCTGTGAGGAATAGAGCAGAAAAATTTAACCGAAATCTTCAAAATAAATTATTTTCCTATGAAGAAATGTTTAAAGATTTAGGAAATAAGAGCAAACAAAGTTCATTAAAAGATTTTTTCAAACCAATAATCGTCGAAAGGATGCTCGAATCTGATAATCAATCAAGGTCAGCTTTTGAACTAGAACGAACAAACCGTTCGAGACATATCATACTAAACGATGAGGAAGTGTTGAAAGCTTTGGTTCTATTTTGGATTAAATTTATTAGAATTTGCAATTGATTTGGAATTGAAATTTGAATTTTGTTTGTTTTGTTTTTGTTTGTATCAAATTATTAATTACATACTTATACAATACTATACAAAATCAAATTTTTCAGCTTGGAACCAAACTCTGATATATCTCCTACAACGCGATTTCTTACAACGCGGAGTTTTTCAGGAACCTTTCCCCCGCATTGTAGGAGGGTTACCTCTATAGGGATTTTTACTACCTCACGCATCTTTGAATTTTTAAACATGACGCCGAAACTTTGTTATTTGGTTTTTATAACACATTTATTTAATACTTTTCTATTGACAATTTAATGGACTGCTTTCGGACGACTACGACCACATCACCCATTGATCCAGTTTCCGTAAATTTCAATCAGTCTACACTTAGCGAAGTTAAATAAATATTTTGTTAAGCTTTATTATTAAAAAAAAAAACTTTTTAAAACAATGAAAAATTTTCATTTTCCCGTGTAATAATTCAATTTTACCCTGTCAAACTGCGTGAGTAAAAAAATAACTCTTTCTAGTTTTTTATTTGACCGTTATTATTATGGGTTACAATTTCTGCATCCGAAGTACCTAAAAACCTTGTTAATATACATATGTATGTATGTACATACATTCCTGATTTCTCAAAAGCCTAACTCGGCAGATTTATATCTTAATATCAATTGTTTTTATACACGTGTTTACTGCATAACACTTTAATGTTCATTCTATTTTCAATATTTATTTGTTTTATGGAAAACATTTTTACAGGTAAATTATGTTATTTCGAATGAAATCATAAACTTTCCAATATCCGAATCATTCTATAACAGAAACTACATTATATTAAGTTTCTGTAATTTGTGCATTTCCTTACTTTTTAAAGCTAAAATTCCTTGGCCAGTTACATCTTTAAGTTTAAACTAACAAATGCTCAAAACAAAGTAAAAGCAAATAAAAAAGCAATTTTCTTTTGTTTTTCCAAGAAATAAAATTAAATTTTAGCATGTGCACAAAGATTTTGTGGCTGTCATAAAAACTGTCTGGACACGTTTGGCTCTCACAAGTAAAACAAAAAAGGCAGAAAAAATAAACAATTTTCGAAAAGGGCTAAAACCACAAAACATTTTCATTGCAAAGAAATTGTTTCAAATTGTATTTTGTCTCGTTTATTTAACGTGTAAGTGTAAGTCAAACAATAAAGTCAAATGTCTTGGCATTTTGTTAAAAAAAAAATAACAACAACAAATGCCACAGACAGATAACGCAAAAAGAAGACAAATGAAAATGTAAATTTTTAAATTTTATATACAAAGAGTAATAAAAAGATAGCAACAAATGGTCACTTAGGAAAACGTAATAAAAAAGACAACAGACATAAACGTTAAGGAGGGAACAAACTTAAGAACACGCAAAGCTCAAAAATAATCTAAATAATTATTTTTATATGTATTTTTCAATTAATAAAATATTTAAAAATAATTATTTTAACCAGCGCCATAAAACGTTTAACATTTTTTTAATTGCTCTTACGCTATATTTTTTGTTTTTTATTAGCTGGCCTTTTTGTGTTCTTCTTATGAGACCCAAAGATCCCTAAATGTCAATTATCCATAACAATGACAAGCAAATAATAAACTTAATACTTGGGAGCTCGTAAAAATAATTTTAAGTACTGTCGTTTAACTCTCTCGTACTTATTCTCCTATTATTATTATTTTTTTTTTTTTGGTTTTACATTACAGCTATGAAGAAATGAATGAATGAATTTTTGCGAAATGAAATTATAATTTTATTATCATTAACATGGCGTCTTATCACAGTGTTAACTATTATTCGACTTCTTTTTTACGACATCCCCTTGAGACTAACACTTTTACACTTACAAAGTCACACACACTCACATATTCATTCATATGAAAACATATGCTAAGTGGACTTAAATGTCACTCTCTTATTTTAATAGCTTAAATTATAGAGAGAGATTGTCTATGTGTCTTTGATGACTTACTATCAACCCAAATTGTTTTTATACGACAATATTTTATTATGCTCTTTGCTCATCATCATACGATTTGTGATGAAAAGCTTAAGAAGAACATTTTTATGACCCTAAAGACAAACCAACAGCTTTGTAAACAAAATGATTTTCAAAGAACTGTCGTGTTGTAGCCGACCATAGCTATTGTGTTGCTCTGCTCCCCTTCACTGGGTTGGTGAAAGTTTATAGGATTTTTATGCGTTTTTTATGTTCTATTCGAAACCTTAATTTAATTGTTTATCCGGTGACAAACATTTTATTAAAGTGTTTAACACACACATTTAACAAACACCCATTTATGCATACACACATACATATGTACGTCCGGTTTATTCCTTTGTTTATATTTAATAAAAAATTTTACGATCTCTCATCACTGTCATTATAATGATAGAGAACTTATATACATATGTTCGAGGGTTAATCTATAGATAAAGTTTATATGTACACGCAAAGAAAAAACATGGTTGAAACATGATCA